>JANAVB010039914.1:0-28323 GCA_029216955.1 Iris pallida | reverse complement strand
AGAGAGAAAGAAAAAGTTACGGACCCAAGAGATGAGGAGGTTACGATTAATTTATAAATTTAAATTAGTAGAGGGTGTAAATGACCTTGTTATCCCTATAAAAATAATTATTTAAGCAAATATCTATACTATTATATAATCCAAATACCAGGGGTTTGGATTATATATATTCTAAGCTAAAGATATATTATGAATGGATAATATAGTCATTTCATAACCCTACTAATTTAGATTTACTCACGATCCTTCTTTTGCTTTCTGTCTCCTCAGAAGAGAAAAGAGAACGCTTTCTGCCTCCTCAGAAGAGAAAAGACGACCTTCTTTTTTGCTTTCTGCCTCCTCAGAAAAGAAAAAAAAAAATTTCTAAGCACTTCTGTCAGGTTGGTCATTAATTTTCTTGTTTTCTGTTATGTAGTTTCATCAGCAAAGTAAAGAAAATTTTCAAATACTTATGTCAGATTAATTTTTTCTCATATCCATATTTTTTTTTCTTTCTCTTAACTATATATTCTCCTTCCAATAAATAATTCATATTTATTTCTACTTTACTTTCTGTTCTACAACATTATTCGAAGAAAACAAAAGAAAAACAAATAACAACATGCAATAGTAGCGGCATGTTGTGCTATCAAACATAACAACGATGCGGTGTGCTAGCAAATGGAATAACAACGTGCTACAAGGTCCTCACTCTTTCTGTCTCTTCATTAATTTATGGTATTTGCATTGATCAGGACTATCCAATTTTGAAAATAATAAAATTATATTTAAGTTATGAATTAGAATAGATTTTAAATAAGATTTTTAATTTGTATTAGATTAAGTTAAATTATAAAATTTTATCCAACTAGATTAATCTAAATTAAATTAGATTATAATAAATAATATTAAATAATATTTATATTAACTAGGATTGTGAGTATGCATTAGACAAAATTAAATTAAATTATATCAGAAATCTTTTTAAAAAAAAATTAGTTTGTTATTTAAATTTGATTTACATTAAATCAAATCTTTCAATAGATTAGAATCAAAATTATAAATTATGTTTAATAACATGTATATATATATTATATTTAAATTACGGTATATTAGATTTTAAATCATAAATTTGAAACTATGGATTAGATCAAATAATGGATTAGATCAAATACAATAATATGTTAATTTGGTTATTTATATTTAAATTATGATAGTTGTTTTCGCTACATAAGATGAAGATGTTATCAATATTTTTAAAATCTAAAACAGCACACGCAATGCGTGTGCCCGACACTAGTGTATATAATTCAAATACCCCTAGTATTTGGATTATATAATAGTATAGTATAGATATAGATAGTAGGATATAAGCAAGATATATCATATATTTTTGTCTTTATCAAAATATAATATTTTAATAATTTCCACCTATTTCCATCCAAAACACTATAAATAAATATAATTTTAGAAATATATTAATTAATCAAATATCTATAATATCAACATATCCATTACGCAATGTTGAACTGAGATTTTCAATATATATTTACCTGAAGCTAATGGCAAAAACTATATTAAATTTTTTAAAAAATATTTTATTTTAAATTCTCGTACACTAAAATATAATATTTTTAAATTTAAAATCAAATTCATAAGATAAACTATAATAAATTAATTTATAATCTTTTATCAACTTAAATTATTTCAGATTAGCTAGGTTCTAAACTATGAAATCATTTATTTATGTATTAACTCATGTTTTTCACTGATAGGCTTTTCTCCAATTCATTCCTAAATTAATAAACAGTAATACATCTAACCTTGAATCGGAGTGTAGAACAGACAACCAATTTGCTTGCAATTGAATTATAAAATTCAAATTTGCAACAGTTAAATTAAATACCATTTGCAACAAAATATTTGAACCAAGGAACTACTTGGCTGAAGGTGAATTATTTCCAGATGACACACATCCACGATTTTCTTTCCTTATCATTGAAGACAATTTCTGATTAATATCCTTTGAGAAATTTTTTTTTCTTTTAAGAGAAAGGAACCAACCTTAAAAGTAAGCATGAGAAGTTTAAGATTTTTTTTCTTTCGGATAGGAAGAGACGGTGAGTTACAATAGTGGGAATGTAAATTTTAAAAAAAATTCCTAAAGATAAAGGAGAGTTGCATTAGTGGGGATGTAATTTTTTGTTGTTGATATTTTTAAAATATAATATTCATTTAAATATTTATTTGAATTATTAGATAATTGAATTTTTAAATTACATCTACAAATCCATTTTATTGTTTAAACAAACTAAACAATTTTTTTCTCCATATGTTATTCATTATTTTCCTTCCTCTTGGAGCATCAGATCAACACATTTTCAAATTTAAAATTCAAAATGTTCATTTAAATGGCCCTTTCTAAATTTTCCTCTATCTGTTCTTCATTATTTATTCTTCCTCTTGGAGGATCAGTTCAACACATTTTCAAATTTAGAATGAAAATTAAATATAAGATTCATTTAAATCATTTTATAAACTTGAATTCCTTCCTAAATTTTCTCCTCGCTCCGTTCTTCATTTATTTCCTTCCACTTGGAGGATCAATACAACACATTTTCAAATTAAAAATACAAAATATAAGATTCATTTAAATTCTTTTATAACTTTAGTATTTGTCATATTTAAATATAATATTCATTTAAACGTTTATTTTATCATTAGATAATTGATTTTCAAATTACTTATATATATAAGTCAATTTAGTTGTTTAAATATATGTGTAGCCACATCACAATAAAAAATAACCATGTAAAGAAATACGAAAGAAACGGAACAAAAAACAAAATTTCTTCAACATATGTTCTTCATTATTTTTCCTTCCTCTTGGAGGATCAATTCAACACATTTTCAAATTTAAAATTCAAAATTTTCATTTAAATCACTTTCTAAATTTTCTACTCTATCTGTTCATCATTATTTTTTCTTCCTTTTGGAGGATCACCTCAACACATTTTCGAATTTAAAATGCAAATTATAAGATACATTTAAAGTGTTTTCTAAATTTATATTTTATATTTTTAAATATAACATTCATTCAAACGTTTATTTGAATTATTAGATAATTGAGTTTATAAAATACATCTATAAATCCATTTTGGTGTTTAGATATATGTCTCAAATTATTAGATAATTTTCAACTATGGACGACTTAAAAGAAAGAATAAATAAAATAAATGAAGAGATCAGACCTTGCTTCATTGAAATGGTACGGGTTCAGAGACGCCATGAGTAAATGCCGATAACTGAGAAAGAAAAGATGAAGGTAGTGAAACACATTTGCTTAGTTATAAAAGTTTACATAGAGAGAGAGAAACAGAAGATGCATGCATACGATGAGTGGGTTGCGGAGATATTTAATTTTAAAATTAGTGGATAGTGTAAATGACATTCTTATCCTAAAATTTAAATGACTTTACCTAAGAATGTATAGGAATTATACAATCCAAATACCCCTGATATTTGGATTATAATAGTATAGATAGAATTTACAAATTACATCTATGACTCCACTTTTTTGTTTAGATATATGTCTCAAATTATTAGATAATTTTCAACTATGGACGACTTAAAAGAAAGAATAATAAAATAAATGAAGAGATCAGACCTTGCTTCACTGAAATGGTACGGGTTCAGAGATGCCAGGAGTAAATGCCGGCAACTGAGAAAGAGAAGATGAAGGTAGTGAAAAGCATCTGCTTTATCAGGAGTAGTTATAAAATTTTATGTAGAGAGAGAAAGAGAAGATCCGTGCATACGATAAGTAGGTTACGGAGATTTTAAAATTTAAAATTAGTGGACGGTGTAAATGACATTCTTATCCTAAAATTAAAATGACTTTATCTAAGAATGTATAGAAATTATATAATCCAAATACCCCTGGTATTTGGATTATATAATAAGTATAGATAGTATAATATAGATTAAATATGCAAACAAAAACCTGCAAGTTCAGTTAATTGTTTATTATTATTTATATTTGAATTTTTGGTTCTCTCGTTCTTTCTGATGGCCCTGTCCTTAATTGGAATCAATGTTTACAGGAAATGAGGCTTTCCATTGGGTCTTCTTAAACTTGGTTTAGCATCATAGTTAGCTTTCAAAACCAAAACCAAACTAAAAAAATGAAAAAGAAAGAGGAAGAATTTAATTTGAAAGCAACTCCAAATTTGCACAAATTAAAAAAATAGAAATCTAATTTCATATATCGTTAGTGAACAACATTTGGAATTGCAACCAAGACTATAGTTTGTAACCATATTGTTTTTTATATATACAATAAAGCAAAATTGTGGATTCACCTATATGCATCCAAATATTAATATAATTGATTATCCAATATTTTTTTTTCTTTTGTTTATCCAATATGTATATCACATTCTATTTAAATCAGTGCCAATATAATAATTATTTTTGCATTTATTATTAAAATATAAATGTCATTTATTTGTACATTATATACAAAACTAATAATTCTCATGACAAATTTTCTTATTTGCAGCCAAGAAATAAAATAACCATGGCACAGTTATCTTAAAAAGAAAGAATGATACAAAATCCTGATAGTACATTTTCGATGGCAATCGTCGTGTTGCCTGCAACATCCAGAGCATCAGTTCTCTCACGAATCCCTGTAGTTTGTCACTCCAGTAGCAATGGTAATAAACATGTTTTATTAATATCTGTGTAGTAGCGATTTGACGGGATGAAGCTTCGCAGTGCGGCAACACTGAATCTCTATGTCTTGTTGTTCTTCTTCTTGGAGATCCGGATGTTGGAGTTAGAGAGACAAATAATTAGAGACGGAGAGAAAAACAGATGATAAGTGCACGGAGAGGAGAGTACACAATTTTTAGATAGTAGGTTTGTTTTAGAAAGTGGGTGTTTAAATTATACTATTATTCATACATAATTATTATTTAGATATGAAAGTATATGGCAAAAATAATTGATCATAGCCCTCCTATTTGAATTATATAATACTAGTGTCAGGGCACACGTGTTACGTGTGCAATACATTTTAGAAATATTGATAATATAGTTTAGCAGATAAAATGTTCCACCAAACTTATTCAATTTGCTTTCAAAATATTGGCATTTAAGCAAAAATAAATTTTGTCACACTATTTTAGAACGTTAAATTTTGTAATTGGTACTCTAATTTATTACAAGTTTTTCTCGTATCTCTCGCACTCCTTTCATAATATATTTTTATATTTTTAATAGTATTTGTAATGACGTTTGTTTTATTATATAGTTGCATCAACTTTATTGGATAAAATAGCGTTGTCCAATTACTTAAACGAAATAACATACTTTTGTGTCAAGTTATCATTATATTTAGTTTAGTATACCAAATATACTTGAAAAATTTATCAAATATTTAAAATTTATTCTATTGTTTCAAATGTAAAAATCAATATATCATTTAAGTTTTAACTTTGATATAGTTTAAAATTTAAGTTAATCTAATCTAACTTAAATTTAACCTATTATCTAAAATTTAATCTAATATTTAAAATATAATATGAATGAATGTTTTTGCTATGTTTAAACTTTTTAACTCAAAATTTAATTTAAACCTAATACAATCCAATTTGATAAAAGTTTATGTGGTCTACTTTCATCTAATCTATTAAAATTTAATCTCATTTAAAATTACACTTAATCCAATTTAATTAAAATTTAATCTATTTTTAATTATAATATTCTAAATTTGAATGCAACTTTAAAAAATCACTAAAATAATATAAGTAATATCGAATGCAAGTTTGATAAAACTTTATGTAGTCTTTTCTTAATCTAGTCTAATAAAAAAATTCAATATAAAAGTTAAGTTAATATAATTAAAATTTTGATCCAATTAAGAAGGCTGTAATTTAATCTATCTAATTAAAATATAGTCTATTGAAATAGATTTGATATGACTACACTAAAATAAAAAATTGATTTGAAAGATGCGATAGAATTTTTTTTGCACAATGAATATAATATGAAGGAACTAAGATCCAAATGAAGGATGCCAAATACTTACCAACTTTCTTACTTATAAGTTTACAAGAGTGGAGGAGCAAAAACACACTGATACAAAAAAAATAGTATTGATTATTTGTTTTAATTTGTGAGAATTGGTTTCAATGTGAGAATTGGAGATATTAGAAAAAGATGATATACATAAATAAAGGTAATAACTTTGATGTTTTATGTAGAAAAATCAATAAAAACAAGATATACGAACCAATCCGAAGTCAGGATGAGATGTTTGGAGAACTTTGTTTGCTCTCTTCTTTCTTTATTTGTATTTTCTTAGATGCTGCAAAACACCAAAAAAGAAGAAGAGTTACTCATGAAAAAGAAAAGGGAAAAGAAAGAGAGAGAGAGAGAGAAAAAGAGGATGTAAATTACTGTTGGAGTGGGTGGGGTTCCCAACCTATGTGGAGAAGACCCCAGAGTGCGACGAGCGCCGTCTGTGTGTCAGAGAAGCTCGGGGAGGTGACGAGGCCATTCGGAGACGAAGCAGAAGCTCGGGAGCTACCGGATTACATACTGGAACAGGGAAGGCAGAGTTCGGGCTGAACTCTGCCCCCACACAGAGTTATGGCCGAACTCTGCCTTTTGGTTCCAGAACTGTTCTGGTTGCCAAACACAGAGTTCTGGCCAAATTATGTGTCATCGGAGCTGAAGCATTTTTCAGGGTGATTGATCACCATTGGATCGTATCCTACGGTCCAGGTTTTACTGCGGATTAGGGAGTTTATACATGGTTATTCCTAACCCTAATCATAACACAACATTGAAGAATAAGAGAGAGAAAAGAGGCAAGAGTGCCATTGTAACTTTGGAAGAGAAGAAGGAGGATTGAATGTCGTTTTCGAAGGAGGATCGTGTTCGGGTAATCTCTACTCGTCGTCCTTATACTTCGTAGCCTTGTAATCATTATTCTTGTTTCTAAGTGTTGTGGGGATCTGATTTGGATCGGGAGAAGTTTGTAGAGAGTGTACTCCTTTATTTCACTAGTGAAGGCTTCTCATGGTTGGACTTCGATCGTCCCATAGTTTTTCCCACAAGGGTTTTCCACGTCAAAAATTCTGTGTCTGCGTGGTTTGTTTTGGTGTTTTGGTTCGTGCGTTGTATTGCTCGGTTCTCTCGCAGGTACTATCTTGTTTGGGGAAAGGTTTTCCGCGTTTCTTTCCCAACAAAGTGGTATCAAAGCCAGGTTCTGGAATTCAAAAGGGTGTCAGGAGTTGACAAGAAAACTAGAGAGGAGAGATGGACGCGAAGTCGGTGCGCATGGTGAACCTGAACGGCACAAACTATCATTATTGGCGGAGCAAGATGAAAGATTTATTGTTCGTCAAGAAGCTGCATCTTCCAGTATTTGCATCCGAGAAGTCCAGTGATAAATCCGAGGAGGACTAGAAATTCGAGTATATACAGGTATGCGGATATATCAGGTAGTTCGTTGACGAACGTGCACAACCTTGCCAATATTGAGCATGCGAAGACATTATAGGATAAGCTAGAATCTTTGTACGCGAAGAAGACCGGAGTAAACAAGTTGTTCCTGATCCGGACAATGACGGGTCTACGGTACAAAGATGGGGCGTCTATTACGGATCACTTGAGTGATTTCCAGGACGTGGTTGACCAGCTATCTTCAATGGGAGTTAAGTTCGACGACGAGGTTCAAGGACTATGGTTGCTGTGTACATTGCCAGACTCACGGGAGACCGAACGAGTATCTATGATCACTTTTGTTCCAGAGGACATGGTCAGTTTGGAGTTTGCCAAGAGCAGGGTGCTGAATGAAGAGATGCGGAGATGTTCCCAGGGCATTTCATCCACATCCTACCACTCAGAGGTACTAGTTTCAGAGAGCCGCGGAAGGGACAAAAGCAGGGGTTCAGGTGGTAGCAGAGACAAGAGCAGAGAAAAGTCCAAGGGTCGGTATGAGGACTCTGAGTGTTACCACTGTGGCAAGAAGGGCCACATCAAGCAAAACTGTTTCGCTTGGAAGAGAGAGAAGAAGGGCGACAAGGGGAAGCAAGATGAGAATACTACAATGGCGACCTCGATACATGGAGGCGATGTGATCATCGTAGGTGATGAGGTTATCACAAACCTCGTCTGCGATGACAATTCTTGGCTGGTGGACTCAGGAGCTTCAGCGCATGTGTCTCACAATAGGGCACTATTTGCCACTTACACGACAGGCGACTGTGGAGTGTTGAAGATGGGCAATGGAGATGTGTCAAAGACGGTTGCCATTGGAGATGTGCATTTATGAACGAAGACGGTTGCAGTTCTTGTTCTCAAAGATGTTCGTCATGTCCCTGATATCCGTTTCAACCTGGTGTCGGTTGGAAGGTTGGATGACGAGAGATTCTTCAGTCTCTTCGGAAATAGTCAGTGGAAGCTTTTCAGAGGTTCGATGGTGATTGCCGGAGGAAGCAAAAAGTCCGGTCTCTACTATATGGATGAGAGCGCACAGGGGACACAGAAGGTGAACGCAGTCAGTGATGCGTCTACCGAGTTGTGGCACAGGCGGCTCAGCCATATCAGCGAGAAGGGGATGAGCTACTTAGTGAACAGGAAGATGATTCCAGGGCTCAAGTCTACAAAGTTGGAGAAGTACACGTACTGCTTAGCTGGAAAGCAAAATATGGTGTCTTTCCAAAGTCACCCAAGTTCAAGAAAGTCGGCGTTGCTCGAGTCGATTCACTCGGATGTCTGCGGTCCTATAAAAGTAAAATCTATTGGTGGTGCTTCTTACTTTGTAACTTTTATTGATGACCGTTCCAGGAAGATTTGGGTCTATGTCTTAAAGACCAAGGATCAGGTGCTGCCTACTTTCAAAGAGTTTCAGGCCTATGTTGAAAGAGAGACGGACAAGAAGTTATTGTGTGTTCGGTCTGACAACGACGGCGAATACATCGGTCCTTTTGATGCTTATTATAGAGAGCAAGGGATACAACACCAGAAGACTCCTCCCAAGATACCTCAGCTCAATGGTGTAGTGGAGCGCATGAACAGGACGCTGATGGAGAGGGTGCGGTGTTTGCTGTCAGAAGCAAACTTGTCGGACAGTTATTAGGGTGAGGCTCTTCTCATAGCTGCTTATATTATTAATTTATCTCTTAGTGCTCCTTTGCAGGGTGATGTACCTGACAAAGTATGGTACGACAAAAAGCTGTCATACAATCACCTACAAGTGTTTGGATGTAAGGCCTTCGTGCATGTACCGAAGGACGAGAGGAGCAAACTTGAGCCGAAGACGAGGCGATACGTCTTTGTCGGCTACGGTCGGGATGAGTTTGGCTATAGACCCTATGACCCGGTGGGAAGAAAGCTCTCTAGAAGCAGGGACGTGGTATTCGTCAAGGATCAGACCATGACCAACACTCAGGATTTCGAGACGCCTTCTGAGGCTGAGGAATTGCCTGAGTTAGAGTCATTTTGCTTCGAGCAGTTTCTAGAGGATATCGCAGAGGATCCAATTATGGGGGAGCCAGTACATGGAGTTGCTCCCAACCTTGATCATTAGCCTGCTGATGGTGGTCAGGGTGTCCCTTAGGAGGATGAGCATGCCGGGGAGCCAGTTCCTGAAGAGGAAGAGGCTATTGGTATACAGCCAGCACCAGTGGCTTCACTGAAAAGGAGCGACAGAGAGCGTCGACTATCTACGAGATACTCACCAGTTGAGTATGTGCTTCTGACTGACGGGGGAGAGCCCGAAAGCTTTGTAGAGGCTATGGAAGACGAACAAAGACATGAGTGGATGCAGGCTATGCAGAAGGAGATGAGTTCCTTACACGCCAATTCTACTTATGAGCTGTGCGGTTGCCAATGGGCAAGAAGGCTTTGAAGATTCGATAGGTGTTTAAAGTGAAGCAGACGGATGATGCTACTCGCCCTCGATACAAAGCGAGGCTGGTAGTTAAAGGCTACGGTCAACGGAAAGACATAGATTATGATGAGATCTTTTCGCTTATCGTCAAGCATTCGTCTATTCGGGTGGTGCTAGCATTGGCAGCCAGTCTCGACTTGGAGGTCGAATAGATGGACGTGAAGACGGCATTCCTCCACGGTGATCTTGAGGAGGAGTTATACATGGAGCAGCTAGAGGGATTCTGTGAGAAGGGCAAGTCATATTTGGTTTGCCGGTTGAGGAAGAGCTTGTATGGTCTGAAGCAGGCTCCGAGGCAGTGGTATAGGAAGTTCAAGTCATTTATGGGGGAGCATGGTTATGCACGGACGACGTCGGATCACTGTATATTTGTGAGGTATTTTACCGAGGATGATTTTATCATCTTATTGCTCTATGTTGATGATATGCTATTAGTGGGTCGAAATGCCACTAGGATAGCGGAGTTAAAGCGCCAACTGGGCACGGCCTTCTCTGTGAAGGATTTGGGCACAACAAAGACTATTCTTGGGATGGAGATCAGCCAAGAGAGAGAGAGAGAGTCCAAGCTGCTACACTTGTCCCAAAAGAAGTACATTCACTGGGTACTTCAATATTTCGGTATGGACGGGTCGAAGAAAGTGAGTTGCCCCCTTGCGGCTCACTTTAAGTTCACTGAGGAGCAGTGTCCATCTACCGAGGATGAAAAGGAAGATATGGATCCATATGCCTCAGCTGTAGGAAGTCTTATGTATGCTATGGTGTGTACGAGGCTAGATGTTGCTCATGTAGTTGGCACAATTAGCAGGTATCTTTCAAATCCTGGAAGGGTACATTGGAGTGCGGTCAAGTGGATTCTACGATACCTTCAGGGCACTGCCGATTAGAGACTTTCTTTTGGTGGTGACGAGCCGAAGCTAGTGTTGGCCCAATGATTGTATCATGTTTTTGAATATGGTTAATATGTTAAGTTTAGCATTTCATTATCACTAATCTTTATACTATCGCTATAGCATTTCTACTTATACTTATACCTTTGGTGATATGTGCCTATTGGTTTACATATCAGTGATATGAGCTTTCTATCTTAAATTTAATCGGGTTGCCAAAATTAAAACTATGTTTTTGATTGTGGTCATTCAATTAAGTTTAATCATTATGTTATCACTAACATTTATGCTATCACCTTAGCACTTATACTTAAACTCAGCATTGTCCTAATGTGCATTAAACTTATCATACTTGCTTCTATGTATATTGCTTTGTTCGTCTAACATGTACATACAGAAAAGCAATAAGCAAGATCAATGTGAACATATGCAATGAAGAAATCATGGTGGGCCAAAGACGATGGATCCCACAAGATTTTTTTGAACCACCCGACGACATCTCTGGAGCCACGCACTCGGGGGTTCCGCTGCCCGGTCAGCGGACGGGGGTCGAGGGGGCAGCGCCCCTCGTCGGGGGTTCGGGGGCGAAGCCCCCAAAAGGTATTCAGTTTTCACAAACTGGATATCTTTGGACAGCTGCCGCCAAGGGAAAAAGCCAGCACCTATCAAAGGAATAAGCCAAGTCATGCCATCATCATTTCATGACTCTGAAGAAGCCTGCACCTGCCTAAGTATATCTGGAGTCTGTAATGAGTCTTAGGAATAATTGTAAACACAAGAAATGGATGGCAAAATCGAAAGCTAGGGCAAAAATAAGCCCAGGATCATTTTTGGTGGAAAACGGCATACCGACGGTATACCGGCGTATACCGACGGTATACCAGTTTTTGTTCACAGAAAGTTTCTGTTTACAAAATCGGCATACCGCCGGCATACCGATCCATACCGACGGTATACCGCTTCTGAAATGTTGAAATTCCAACGGTCGAATTTCCAGCCATTAATGATCCCAACGGCTATATTTCTAGCCGTTGTAATCCCAGACCGGTATACCGCCGGTATGCCGAATCATACCGGCGGTATGCCGGTTCGTGGACTGAAAAGTTGCCTTGAGCTCTTTTCAATGCTTTGGTTATAAATAGCCTTGAACCCCTTCATTCAAGGTTGATGCTTTAAGCCTAAAAATTCCTAAACCACCAAAGCTTATCCACATACAACTCTACAAAGCTTTCATTTGCCATCCACAAATTGTGTTAGAGTTATTGAGTTGAAAAGTGAGATCTTCATCCTATTATATAAGGAGATCAAAACCTATTGTGAAAGGTTGAAGTTGGAGAGTCTTCGTATCCAAACTCTCGGTTGAAGTTGGGGAGTCTTCGTATCCAAACTCTCGGTTGAAGTCGGAGAGCCCTTCGGATTAAAGCTCTTGTGTAAGAAGTTGGCGATTTTTTCGGATCCAAACTCGTGTGTAACTATTTGCTCAAATAGTGGATTAAAGCCGAAGAGAGAGTTCCGGGACTGGACTGCCTCTTAGGAGGATACCAGGATACATCGGGTGTCGGTATTGTGTTTGCTTCTTCTCTTGTACTTATATTTTTAAATTGTCAATTAGCTTGTGCTAAGTGCTTGATTAGTTAGCTTGACCCTATTCACCCCCCCCTCTAGGGTTCCTACAGCTAGTTGGGTATACCGACGCTGATATGGCTGGAGATGTAGACACGAGACGATCGACTTCGTGCTATGTGATGATGTTTGCCGTAGGAGTGGTATCTTGGCAGTCGCGGTTGCAAAAGTGTGTTGCCTTATCGACGACGGAGGCAGAATACAATACGGCAATGAAGGCTTACAAGGAGCTGCTGTGGATGAAGAAGCTGTTGCAGAAAATAGGGCTGAAGCAAGAGCAGTATATTTGCTTTGCGACAGTCAGAGTGCTATTCACTTTGTAAAGAACCAGACATTTCATAGTCAGTCCAAGCACATCGAGACTCGGTATCATTGGATACGGGATATGGTTGAGAAGAAGGACGCGACGCTTGAGAAGGTTCATACTGATGACAATGGAGCGGTTATGCTCACGAAGGTTCTACCGAGGGAAAAGTTTGAGTACTGCAGGCAGATCGTCGGGATGATGACCTCCTCCACCTAGTTGTGAAGTGAGAGATTTATTAGAGTGGGTGGGGTTTCCAACCTATGTGGAGAAGACCTCGGAGTACGATGAGCGCCGTCTGTGTGTCAGAGAAGCTCGGGGAGGTGACGAGGCCATTCGGAGACGAAGCAAAAGCTCGGGAGCCACCGGATTACATACTGGAACAGGGAAGGTAGAGTTCGGGCCAAACTCTGTCCCCACACAGAGTTCTAGCCGAACTCTGCCTTTTGGTTCCAGAACTGTTCTGGTTGTCGAACACAGAGTTTTGGCTGAACTCTGTGTCATCGGGGCTGAAGCATTTTTTAGGGTGATTGATCACCATTGGATCGTATCCTACGGTCCAGGTTTTGCTGCTGATTAGAGAGTTTATACATGGTTATTCCTAACCCTAATCATAACACAACATTGAAGAACAAGAGAGAGAAAAGATGAAAGAGTGCCATTGCAACTTTGGGAGAGAAGAAGGAGGATTGAAGGTCGTTTTTGAAGGAGGATCGTGTTCCGGTAATCTCTACTCGTCGTCCTTGTTCTTCGTAGCCTTGTAATCATTATTCTTGCTTCTAAGTGTTGTGGGGTTCCGATTTGGATCGTGAGAAGTTTGTAGAGGGTGTACTCATTTATTTTACTAGTGAAGGCTTCTCAGGGTTGGACTCCGATCGTCCCGTAGTTTTTCCCGCAAGGGTTTTCCACATCAAAATTTTTTTGTCTGCGTGGTTTGTTTTGGTATTTTCGTTCGTGCGTTGTATTGCTCGGTTCTCTCGCAGGTACTATCTAGTTTGGGGAAAGGTTTTCGTGTTTCTTTCCCAACAAAGTGGTATCAAAGCCAGGTTCTAGAATTCAGAAGGGTGTCAGGAGTTGACAAGAAAACTAGAGAGGTGAGATGGACGCGAAGCCGGTGCGCATGGTAAACCTGAACGGCACCAACTATCATTATTGGCGGAGCAAGATGAAAGATTTGTTGTTCGTCAAGAAGCTGTATCTTCCAGTATTTGTATCCGAGAAGCCCAGTGATAAATTCGAGGAGGACTAAAAATTCGAGCATATACAGGTGTGCTGATATATCAGGTAGTTCGTTGACGAACGTGCATAACCACATTGCCAATATTGAGCATGCGAAGACGATATAGGATAAGCTGGAATCTTTGTATGCGAAGAAGATCGGAGTAAACAAGTTGTTCCTGATCCGGACGATAATGGGTCTGCGGTACAAAGATGGGGCGTCTATTATGGATCACTTGAATGATTTCCAGGATGTGGTTGACCAGCTATCTTCAATGGAAGTCAAGTTCGACGACGAGGTTCAAGGACTATAGCTGCTGTGTACAATGCCAGACTCGTGGGAGATTGTACGAGTATCTATGATCGCTTCTGCTCCAGAGGGCATGGTCAGTCTGGAGTTTGCCAAGAGCAGGGTGCTTAATGAAGACATGCGAAGACGTTCTCAGGGCACTTCATCCATATCCTACCATTCAGAGGTACTAGTTTCAGAGAGCCACGGAAGGGACAAAAGCAGGGTTCCAGGTAGTGGTAGAGATAAGAGCAGAGGGAAGTCCAAGGGTCGGTACGAGGACTCGAAGTGTTACCACTGTGGAAAGAAGGGCCACATCAAGTGGAACTGTTTCGTTTGGAAGAGAGAGAAGAAGGGCGACAAGGGGAAGCAAGATGAGAACACTACAACGGCGGCCTCGATACATGGAGGCGATGTGATCATCGTAGGTGATGAGGTTATCACAAACCTCGTCTGCGATGATAATTCTTGGCTGGTAGACTCAGGAGCTTTAGAGCATGTGTCTCACAATAGGGCACTATTTGCCACTTACATGACAGGCGACTGTGGAGTGTTGAAGATGGGCAATGGAGATGTGTCGAAGACGGTTGCCATTGGAGATATGCATTTGTGAACAAAGACTGTTGCAGTTCTTGTTCTCAAAGATGTTCGTCATGTCCCTGATATCCGTTTTAACCTGGTGTCGGTTGGAAGGTTGGATGACGAGGGATTCTTCAGTCTCTTCGGGAATAGTCAGTAAAAGCTTTCCAGAGGTTCGATGGTGATTGCCAGAGGAAGCAAGAAGTCCGGTCTCTACTATATGGATGGGAGCGCATAGGGGACACATGAGGTGAACGCAGTCAGTGATGCGTCTACCGAGTTGTGGCACAGGTGGCTCGGCCATATCAGCAAGAAAGAGATGAGCTACTTAGTGAACAGAAAGGTGATTCCAGGGCTCAAGTCTACAAAGTTGGATAAGTGCACGCACTGCTTAGCTGGAAAGCAAAATATGGTGTCTTTCTAAAGTCACCCAAGTTCAAGGAAGCCGGCGTTGCTCGAGTTGATTCACTCGGATGTCTGCGGTCCTATAAAGCTAAAATCTATTGGTGGTGCTTCTTACTTTGTAACAGTTATTGATGACCGTTCCAGAAAGATTTGGGTCTATGCTTTAAAGACCAAGGATCAGGTGCTACCTACTTTCAAAGAGTTTCAGGCCTCTGTTAAAAGAGAGACGGGCAAGAAGTTTTTGTGTGTTCGGTCTGACAACGACGGCGAATACATCGGTCCCTTTGATGCTTATTACAGAGAGCAAGGGATACAACACCAGAAGACTCCGCCCAAGATACCTCAGCTCAGTGGTGAAGTGGAGCGCATGAACAGGACGCTGATGGAGAGGGTACTATGTTTGCTGTCAGAAGCAAACTTGCCGGGCAGTTATTGGGGTGAGGCTCTTCTCAAAGCTTCTTATATTATTAATTTATCTCTTAGTGCTCTTTTACAGGGTGATGTGCCTGACAAAGTATGGTACGACAAAGAGCTGTCATACAATCACCTACAAGTATTTGGCTGTAAGGCCTTCATGCATGTACCGAAGGATGAGAGGAGCAAACTTGAGTCGAAGACGAGGTGATGCGTCTTTGTCGGCTACAGTCGGGATGAGTTTGGCTATAGACTCTACGACCCGGTGGAAAGAAAGCTCTACAGAAGCAGGGACGTGGTATTCGTCAAGGATCAGACCATGACCAACACTCAGGATTTCGATACACCTTTTGAGGCTGAGGAATTGCCTGAGTTAGAGTCATTTCGCTTCAAGCAGTTTCTAGAGGACATCACAGGGGATCCAATTATGGGGGAGCCAGTACATGGAGTTGCTCCAAACCTTGATCATCAGCCTGCTGATGGTGGTCAGGGTGTCCCTCAGGTGGCAGTTTCTGAAGAGGTGGAGGCGGTTGGTGTCACGCCCCGCTCCCGTAGGAGCGATCATCCTTGCTAAGGTGTGACATCGTACGAGCCTAGATTGCGCTCGTGCAAGGCAAGTTCCATAACTGTCGATTTCAGCGGCTGCGACGGGATCGTCGCACAGAAGTCCCAAGCAGAGACATTGAATAATAGCAGCGGAATTTAGAAAGCAAACACAAGTCATTACAAAACACTCTTTTATTGATATTGAAACAAAGATTACAATGGGGTGCAAGACCAAGATTACATGTCTCTCAAGCTCACTCATCTCACATTACAAGTCACTCATCTCTCTCTCTCATCTCTCAATACAAGTCTTGAACCAGCGGAAGCTTCGGAAGGCGACGTCCATACATTATGTTCCGTATAAGTCTTGACTATATGCGACCGCACGCTTCAAATCGCCAAGGGACTCTGTGCCTCGACGCATCCAAGCGAGCTCCGTACCACGAGCTTCTACCTATGCCTGCACATATGAACTATGTGGGTGTCAGTACACAACTGTACTGGTGGAATGAGCTCCTCGCCCACCCATACAAAACCAACACGTTAATTTACTTTGTGCAACGTAGTCCATTCTTATCAATTGTCTTTCTAGTCTTGTCTTAGGATCAGTTTTATAACAGACGCCTTGGCATACTTGTGTCGGAGGACCATCACGTGCTTGCAACAACAACGTTAACTCATACCTTGTCTCTAAACTCTTCTCGTGCCAACAACGTTAAGCTATCAAGTCGTGTTTGCCTTATGGCCATAATCAGGGACGCAACTACACGATAGACTCTATTTTTGTGTGATCGTGTTATCGCACCGATAACATCCTTATCCTTGCCTAAAGAACTTCTCGTTTGCTTACATTGTCAACCGACTGACTCATACTTGTCCTTCGTGCCATACTCTGTGACGTAACGACTCGGTCATGCCCTGAACTCGATTCGTGCTTCAATATCTCTGAGGCGGCACCTCCTCGCTTAGTCTTGACTATACTTGTGTTGTGACAACGCGGCCGTGCCTCATATTTTGAGGTCGTGTCCAGCAACTCAACGTAACTTCACCCAACTTGCCCTACGGCCCTTCTCGACTTAACTCGTAACAGGTCAAGCCTAACACATGCAACTCTATGCCAACGACTTAACACTCGATGCCACATCTCGTCCCAAGCACGCCACCTTCGTTGTAGCCAAATCTTAGGCCCAAACCTTGTGTTCTCTAACTGCATACAAATTTAACTCAACTCAGTCCAAAGGCACACACGCGGATTACCGCTCGTGCCGACACATCTATATGAATGGTCGCTGGCATTAACTAGCCATCGTGGACATAGCCTGGCATTCGGGACCCTTGCACCGCAGGTAGCGATCCCCGATGCAAGTCCCCGAACTACCGGTTGCTTCATACCCAGCTCGGCTATAACCTGTTTCTTCCTAGGCCGAGTCGGTCCCGTGGCCCCGGGTTGCCGTTCGAAAAAACCATCACCCTTGTCGACAAGTTGTCCATGACCACGCGCCTATGCTAACTTCTAGACTTAACGTAATTGCATGGTCTCATCATCATCACTTATTTCCTTTGCTTTACTTCTTCCACTTTTCACACTTCCTTTGCAGAGCCCAAACCAGGGTTGCCTCGGCGATTGAACTACAGTCCCGACATATTTTCTTTCGGCGACTAACCATCGCTTAGACTTAACATTCTTTGAACTTAGGGAACGGCTACTGCATAGCCTTCCAACTTAACTTGAACATAACTTGTTTCCTTAAGTATCGACAGACCGTGGCTAACTTTCTACTGAACCAACCGTGGCTCGTGTCTTAAACCAACTCGTGTTCTACGCAACGCTATCGCCCAAGTCATACCTCATATGACGGGCCTTGGGATCGTGGGACTATTTAACTTGACAACCGCAGAATGAGCGGGACAGCACTCGGAATGACTTAGGTCGACCGGCATAACTTTGCCTAACTTACTCAAGCCTACAACTTAGCCCGAGGGACGAGCAAAGGCTATGCCAAGCCTTGCGCAGTGGAAGCGTGCATGCTTTATCAAGCGTTTATGCGAGAGACGCCTATGACTTAGGCTAGTTCATAGTTTTGTGTCGAAGACCAACTTTCCTTCTCCCAAGCCATGGGACGAAGGACCGAGTGTCATTTTCAAAGCACGCCGTGCACCAACTCTAAGCCGACCGTGGGACATTTTCTATGCTCTAAACTCGATTCGATCCGTCGGGATTATTCCCTTAGCTATGTGGATTCGTCTCTTTTATTATTAAGCCTACTTGTGCAAGTTGAAAATAAGCAATTTATTATGTGAAGGCTAAGATGAGGCAAGTCCACCGAAACTACCCCACCTGAGCGATGTCGCCGAGTAAGCCATTGCAAGGCTAAGTCCGAACGCCGTCGGCGTTTCGATTCCTCCGATTGACTGAGCGGGACGGGGCACTACATCATACACCACTCAGAAAAAGTTTTCTTCTCAAAACTTACTCAGTACACTTATCGACTTATGACTTGATCCAACATCCTACGTTTCTCGCACAATCTACTCCTATGCATTCCCTCAATCCAAGCCATGCTAGTGCTTATCACTAACTTAATCGTAAATCACACCAACCGATCAACCAACATTCAAACTCGTCTCAATTCAATGATCATCAACATTTCTTCGAAACTCACGATCTCAAGATCCTCGACACTTTCCCGTTCCTCAAGTCTCACTTGATTTAACGTATCACTTAGTTGGATCGTGCACATATTCCAGGCATCCCCAAAATACATGTATTTCAGCCAAGCCTCGTGATAGAGAATCTGCCATCACCACTCAAGTCGGATCATGCACATATTCAAGCGTCTTTGATATACATGCATGTCAACCGAGCCTCGTGAGCGGTGCCTCCACAAATCCTATAACTTTGCACTCGAACGTCTGCCTAACCGCTAGGTTATGTCTTTCCGTCAGTACTGGAATCATAGTTCCCAAACAACGATATCAACACTGACCCTATCCTAAGGTTAAACCAAATCGATGGTACGGGGTTTTCTACCCAAGCTCGTATCACTCTGATTTTTAAACATCGAGCATTGATTCCCTACGCACATCCCAATATTCGTCGCCCGGGGTTTGAGTCGTTCAGCAAAGCCATCCTATGACAACTTACGTTCAACTAATTCCACGACATCTCAATATCGTTCGTTCATCAAACCATTTTGCATAGTCTATCTCTTCGAACACGTTCGATATAATATGCCTATCAATCCCCAAGTAAAGCATGCTACGACACAATTCATTGCTAAACTAAAATTTCACATTCCATACTTCTGAAGTCATTCATCCCAATTAATGTAATCGATCACAAGGTCGTCCGACTTAACAATATGTTGCACCCCGATCTCACGTGAGTCAGATTATCTACGGTGGGCACAAATCACCATGCACGCTCCCGCGGGATAATCATCCTCATCGGGACGTAACTCTTGTTCGAGTCTAGACTAATTCATTTTCGATGCACGGATTGGACCTGCTCAATCCTCAAGTTTACTCAATCATCAATCGCAAGTCCAAACATCCTCAAATTTTCTTTCGTATCAAACCGACAAGGCGAGACAATCAAAGTTGCCGCATCCTGATTTTTTGAGTTCGATCATTCCCGCGACATGAATCACCATGTCAGCGCTCACGCAGAATGATCGCCCCAAATCCGATGCAACGCATGTGCGAGGGTAGAGTTGCACTCGCGTAAGACAAGATCGTCAACGTTGTGGTTATCTGCGTAACCCTCAAGACACTTCTATTTTTATCCATCATTCATCTCTATCAAAATCCTAATTATAGCATCCAACCGAACAATAACACTTGCACGATCGTCATTCGCCGAGTCAGAGTACCCCCGAGTTATCGCATATCGATCTTTAATACGCCTCAATACCATCGACGATATGCGTAACCTGACGATCTTTCTTTGCAACCAATTTCGAATCGTACGAATGATGCTATCGTCAAACCGGATAATCTTCTCGACATTCAAATTCAAGTTCTATCATTATCCTTCGAATCATTCACACATCAATTTCCTCAAACCCGAGTTCACGTATTGTTCATCCGTCTATCTTAAGCCATCGACTAATGTATTTTCTCAATTTGTATCGTTCTTGCTAACTCAATCATCGAACGACATCTATTTCAATCTCAGAGTCATTGCGTAACTTCAAAATTCAACTTTTTCATGCATGCTATCTTCCCATCGTGCAAACTTTCTCTATACGATTTTACTTATCGATTCCTTTTATCAAGTCATCCGTTCGCTACACCTTAACTTTTTCTCGATTCGATTTCATCTACTCGCTCATTTTTGTATTTCATACTTGCGTAATCCTCAATCCCGTGTATGTTTCGTGCACGTCATTTCTAATCTGTTTGAATGAATACGTCAAACTTCAAGGCTAAACTTTATTCAATGATACTCACTCTACGGCTTTAGATAACGCGATGCTTGCTAATAGACTCACCGACACCCCGCATCCTCAATCGATCGATCGACATCTCTGAGGCTATCGCATACACCACTCAGGGATGAAGTCATTCAACAAATCCTCAATACTATTGTTCGAATCAAAATTGACTTCTTCAGATCTTTCGTTCGAACCATTCCTCAATATCCAAGCACGCTCATCTATATCGCACCGACATTATCGTCGCTCGATTGTATCCCTATCGATAGTCATCCCGCTTACTCAATCAAGTTCAACCCATTTCATGCTCGTAATATTACGAATCCCGTACTCGACTTTTCTAAGGTCGACGCAACTTTGGTGTATATGTCCAGCCCGACTTAGCCAACCGTGCTTACACGAACCATCTTTTTGTTTTGTCAAAAACTGTTCTCCTACGTTTTGAAAAATAGATAGACTTATTGTATAGACATCCGTGGGACATTTGAGAGAGAGCGCACCAACGATAACAACTTGCGGAAGCAACAGAGTTTTACGGAAATAGCGGAGTAAAAGAATTCAATCGGTAGTCCAAGGACGTAAAGCCGTGCTCTGATACCATTATGTCACGCCCCGCTCCCGTAGGAGCGATCGTCCTTGCTAAGGCGTGATGCCGCACGAGCCTAGATTGTGCTCGTGTAAGGCGGGTTCCATAACGGTCGATTTCAATAGCTGCAACGGGATCGTCGCACAGAAGTCTCAAGCAGAGACATTGAATAATAGCAGCGGAATTTAGAAAGTAAACACAAGTCATTGCAAAATACTCTTTTATTGATATTGAAACAAAGGTTACAATGGGGCGCAAGGCCAAGATTACAAGTCTCTCAAGCTCACTCGAGCTCACTCATCTCATATTACAAGTCACTCAGCTATCTCTCATCTCTCAATACAAGTCTTGAACCAGAGGAAGCTTCGGAAGGCGACGTCCATACATTATGTCCCATATAAGTCTTGACTCCATGCGGCCGCACGCTTCGAATCGCCAAGGGACTCCGTGCCTCGACGCATCCAAGCGAGCTTCGCGCCACGAGCTTCTACCTGTGCCTGCATATGTAAACTATGTGGGTGTCAGTACTCAACTGTACTGGTGGAATGAGCTCCTCGCCCACCCATACAAAACTAATACGTTAATTTACTTTGTGCAACGTAGTCCATTCTTATCAATTGTCTTTCTAGTCTTGTCTTAGGATCAGTTTTATAACAGACGCCTTGGCATACTTGTGTCGGAGGACCATCCCGTACTTGCAACAACAACGTTAACTCATACCTTGCCTCTAGACTCTTCTAGTGCGAACAATGTTAACCTATCAAGTCATATTTGTATTACGGCCATAATCAGGGATGCAACTACACGATAGACTCTATTTTTGTGTGACCGTGCTATCGTACCGACAATATCCTTATCCTTGCCTCAAGACCTTCTCATTTGCTTGCATTGTCAACCGACCGACTCATACTTGTCTTTCGTGCCATACTCTGTGACGTAACGACTCGGTCGTGCCCTGAACTCGATTCGTGCTTCAATATCTCTGAGGCAGCGCCTCCTCGCTTAGTCTTGCTTATACTTGTGTTGTGACAACGCGGCCGTGCCTCATATTTTGAGGTCGTGCCCAGGAACTCAACGTAACTTCACCCAACTTGTCCTACGGCCCTTCTCGACTTAACTCGCAACAGCTCAAGACTAACACATGCAACTCTATGCCAACGACTTAACACTCGACGCCACATCTCGTGCCGAAGCACGCCGCCTTCATTGTAGCCAAATCTTAGGCCCAGAACTTGTGTTCTCTAACTGCATACACATTCAACTCAACTCAGTCCAAAGGCACACACGCGGATTGCCGCCCGTGTTGACACATCTATATGAATGGTCACTGGCATTAACTAGCCATCATGGACATAGCCTGGCATTCGGGACCCTTGCACCGCAGGTAGCGATCCCCGATGCAAGTTCCCGAACTACCGATTGCTTCATACCCAGCTCGGCTATAACCTGTTTCTTTCTAGGTCGAGTCGGTCCCGTGGCCCCGGGTTGCCGCTCGAAGAAACCATCGCCCTTGTCGACAAGTTGTCCATGACCACGCGCCTACGCTAACTTATAGACTTAACGTAATTGCATGGTCTCATCATCATCACTTAGTTCCTTTGCTTTACTTCTTCCACTTTTTACACTTCCTTTGCAGAGCCCAAACCAGGGTTGCCTCGGTGACTGAACTACAGTCCCGACATATTTTCTCTCGGCGACTAACCATCGCTTAGACTTAACATTCTTTAAACTTAGGGAACGGCTACTGCATAGCCTTCCAACTTAACTTGAACATAACGTGTTTTCTTAAGTATCGACAGACCGTGGCTAACTTTCTACTGAACCAACCGTAGCTCGTGCCTTAAACCGACTCGTGTTCTACGCAACGCTATCGCCCAAGTCATACCTCATATGACGGGCCTTGGGATCGTGGGACTATTTAACTTGACAACTGCAGAATGAGCGAGACAGCACTCGGAATGACTTAGGTCGACCTGCATAACTTTGCCTAACTTACTCAAGCCTACAACTTAACCCGAGGGACGAGCAAAGGCTATGCCAAGCCTTGCGCAGTAGAAGCGTGCATGCTTTATCAAGCGTTTATGCGGGAGACGCCTATGACTTAGGCTAGTTCATAGTTTTGTGTCGAAGACCAAATTTCCTTCTTCCGAGCCACGGGACGAAGGACCGAGTGTTATTTTAAAAGCACGCTGTGCACCAACTCTAAGCCGACCGTGGGACGTTTTCCATGTTCTAAACTCGATTCGATCCGTCGGGATTATTCCCTTAGCTATGTGGATTCGTCTCTTTTATTATTAAGCCTACTTGTGCAAGTTAAAAGCATGTGATTTATTATGTGAAGGCTAAGATGAGGCAAGTTTACCGAAACTATCCCACCTGAGCGATGTCGCCGAGCAAGCCGTTGCAAGGCTAAGTCCGAACGCCGTCGGCATTTCGATTTCACCGATTGACTGAGCGGGACGGGACACTACAGTTGGTATACAACCAGCACCAGTGGCTTCTCTGAGAAGGAGCGACAGAGAGCGTTGACCATCTATGAGATACTCACCAGGTGAGTATGTGCTTCTGACTGACGGGGGAGAGCCCGAAAGCTTTGCAGAGGCTATGGAAGATGAACAAAGGCAGGAGTGGATGCAGGCTATGCAGGAGGAGATGAATTTCTTACACGCCAATTCCACTTATGAGCTGGTACGGTTGCTAAAGGGCAAGAAGGCTTTAAAGAATCGATGGGTGTTTAGAGTGAAGCAGACGGATGATGCTACTCGTCCTCGATACAAAGCGAGGCTGGTAGTTAAAGGCTACGGTCAACGGAAAGGCATAGATTATGATGGGATCTTTTTGCCTATCGTCAAGCATTCGTCTATTCGGGTGGTGCTAGTATTGGCAACCAGTCTCGACTTGGAGGTCGAACAGATGGACGTGAAGACGGCATTCCTCCACGGTGATCTTGAGGAGGAGTTATACATGGAGCAGCCAGAGGAATTCTGTGAGAATGGCAAGTCACATTTGGTCTGCCGTTTGAGGAAGAGCTTATATGGTCTGAAGCAGGCTCCGAGGCAGTGGTACAGGAAGTTTAAGTCATTTATAGGGGAGCATGTTTATGCACGGACGATATCGGATTACTGTGTATTTGTGAGGTATTTTGCCGAGGATGATTTCATCATCTTATTGCTCTATGTTGATTATGCTATTAGTGGGTCGAAATACCACTAGGATAGTGGAGTTAAAGCACCAACTGGGCGCGGCCTTCTCTGTGAAGGATTTGGGCGCAGCAAAGACTATTCTTAGGATGGAGATCAGCCGAGAGAGAGAGTCCAAGCTGCTACACTTATCCCAAAAGAAGTACATTCACCGGGTACTTTAACGTTTCGGTATGGACGGGTCGAAGAAAGTGAGTTGCCCCCTTACGGCTCACTTTAAGTTCACTGAGGAGCAGTGTCCATCTACCAAGGAAGATATGGAGCGGGTTCCATATGCCTCAGCTGTGGGAAGTCTTATGTATGCTATGGTGTGTACGAGGCCAGACATCGCTCATGCAGTTGGCACAGTTAGCAGGTATCTTTCAAATCCTGGAAGGGTACATTGGAGTGCGGTCAAGTGGATTCTACGATACCTTCAGGGCACTGCCGACTGGAGACTTTTGGTGGTGACGAACCGAAGCTGGTTGGGTATACCGACGCTGATATGGCTGGAGATGTAGACTCGAGACGATCGACTTCGGGCTTGTGATGATGTTTGCCGGAGGAGCGGTATCGTAGCAGTCGCAGTTGCATAAGTGTGTTGCCTTCTCGACGACGGAGGCAGAATATATTGTGGCGACGGAGGCTTGCAAGGAGCTGCTGTGGATGAAGAAGCTGTTGCAGGAAATAGGGCTGAAGCAAGAGCAGTATACTTTGCTTTGCGACAGTCAGAGTGTTATTCACCTTGTAAAGAACCAGACATTTCATAGTCGGTCCAAGCACATCGAGACTCGGTAACATTGGATACGGGATGTGGTTGAGAAGAAGGATGCGGCACTTGAGAAGGTTCATACTGATGACAAGAGCGGATATGCTCACGAAGGTTCTACCGAGGAGAAAGTTTGAGTACTGCAGGCAGATCGTCGGGATGACGACCTCCTCCGCCTAGTTGTGAAGGAAGAGATTTGTTGGAGTGGGTGGGGTTCCCAACCTATGTGGAGAAGACTCCGGAGTGCGACGAGCGCCAATTGTGTGTCAGAGAAGCTCGGGGAGGTGACGAGGCCATTCGGAGACGAAGCAGAAGCTCGGGAGCCACCATATTACATACTGGAACATGGGAGGTAGAGTTCGGGCCGAACTCTGTCCCCACACAGAGTTCTGGCCGAATTCTGCCTTTGGGTTCCAGAACTGTTCTAGTTGCCAAACACAAAGTTTTGGCCGAACTCTGTGTCGTCGGGGCTAAATCATTTTTCAGGGTGATTGATCACCATTGGATCGTATCCTACGATCCAGGTTTTGCTGCGGATTAGAGAGTTTATACATGGTTGTTCCTAACTCTAATCATAACACAACATTGAAGAACAAGAGAAAATAGGCAAGAATGTCATTGCAACTTTGGAAGAGAAGAAGGAGGATTGAAGGTCGTTTTCGAAGGAGTATCGTGTTCGGGTAATCTCTACTCGTCGTCCTTGTTCTTCGTAGCCTTGTAATCGTTATTCTTGCTTCTAAGTGTTGTGGTGATCCGATTTGGATCGGGAGAAGTTTGTAGAGGGTGTACTCCTTTATTTCACTAGTGAAGGCTTCTCAGGGTTGGACTCCGATCGTCCCGTAGTTTTTCCCGCAAGAGTTTTCCACGTCAAAAATTCTGTGTCTGCGTGGTTTGTTTTGGTGCTTTGGTTCGTGCGTTGTATTGCTCGGTTCTCTCACAGGTACTCTCTAGTTTGGGGAAAGGTTTCTGTGTTTCTTTTCCAACAATTACTTTATTATCCCTATATAAATAATTATCTAGGCAAAGATGTATATAATCCAAACACCCATAGTATTTGGATTATATATTAGTATAGATATAAAAATATTTCTTGATAATTTCGTAAATATACTTCAATTTTTTTATATCATTGGTTTGGTCTAAATTTGATTGGTATAGAGGCATTGGTTTATTTGAGATGGATATGTTTAACAAAATTGTAAGCCATTGGATAATAATGAAGGAGGGCCCGAGCATTTTAATAATAAACTATATATATGATACTTTAATATATTTTTTTCTTCAGAAGAAGGTCCCGGAAGCTCATGGTTTTTTTTGTTTGGTTAAGTTAAAATAGAGAAAAAAAAACATTGCATCCTAAAAGATAAGAATATGTTTTGCTTTGTATTTTTTAAAGATAATACATCATAAAGACATTTTTATCCTAACATAAATTTTATTTCATAGCCATTAATCTAAAAAAAAAATTTAATGACTAAATTTTATTATCTAAAATTTAATTTAAAACCAATCTAAGGCAAATAGCAAAGAATCTAAAAAAATTAAAATTAAAATTTAAAATGTCTAAAATTCATTATCTGAAATTTAATTTAAACATAATATAAGGGAAGTTAGATAAAATTGTAACTTAAATTAAAAAAGTAACTTTGTCTAATGCATAGTCAACATTTAATTGGCTATTTAAAATTTAATCTACTATTATAATTTAGTCCATTGTTTAGTTTTTAAATTTAATCTAATTTAAATTTAAGTTAATCTAATCTACTTTATCATTTCATCTATTATTTAAAAATTATCTATTGCCTAAAATCATGTTGGGTCCATTTTTTTTGGGTTTTATATTTTTGCCTGGTTGAATGTTGCATTTTCTTCACTTTCTAAGTGTTTCCAACATGACACAAATCTTTATACTGTTTGCGTATTTATTATTTTGTTGTATTGTGTAAAAAAAATTAAGGACTAAATTTCTGATTCCAGTCGAATATATAATTTAAAATCTTATTTCATTCAAAGATATTACTATAAAGTAATTAAATCTACAATTTGAATTCAATTTTTCTACAATTTAAAGAGAACAAAATTTATAGTTTATTCTAATCGACATCAATGTAATCTAAAATTATATGTATATCTTCTTCTTAGAATTAAAAATAGAAAAAGAACTATTAGGTACGAATGGATGAAACGAATAGAAAAGCTTATTTATAACATTTTCCACTTTTAATAATAGTTTTATATTTCTGTTTGTTTGAACAAACTACGTTTCTTCAATATTAAAGGACTAGAAAAAGTATTATTGCTGGCCAATATCTCCAAAACAAATAGGACAAAATATTCTACTAATTTTCATGCATTTTAACTATGAGTTGGAAGTATATTTCAAAGTACCAATGACTCAATATTCACAATGGTTCTATTACTACCCACAAAATATTTGACATATTGGCATTATAATTTATCATTTCTCCGAGGCTTAGTTGTCTTTGTTGTTAAGAACTTTTCTAGTCTCATTCCTTCATTTTTAAGTTATACAACTTGCAGGGACATTTTTTTTTTTAATTATGATACAGCTCTATTTTGATTCATAAAAGGAAATGCAATCAATTAACTACTGACAATGCCTGAAGCAATTTGGCCATGAATCTAGTTGGCATTATAATTAAAAAAAAGACAAAATTTGATAAAAGGAGGAACTTAGTATATTAAAGATGACATTTTTCATACCTTCATAGCTAACCTTGCCAACATTGAGGACCTAGACTCAACGTGAAATACTTTCAGAAGAAATCGAAGGAGGATCATATGCCAAAAGTATGGTAAGTATCCCAATTTTTTTTGATATAAAGAGGAACTTAGTATATTAAAGATGACATTTTTCATACCTTCCGAGCTCTTTGATTCATGCCACTGTCTCATCCCTCAAATTTCTCTGTACATTTCATTTCCTCCGCTTCCTCTATCCGCACAAATAAATTTTACACACCAAAATTTAGGAAAATTGCAAGAAGAAGAAGAAGAAGAGAGGAAGTGAATAATTCACGAACCTGGTACGAAATGGTGACGAAATGATGATAGATACGATTAGAGTTTTAGGCAATGAATACGAACCTTGCCAGCATGAGGACCTAGACTCAACGTGAAA
>JANAVB010039913.1:0-68795 GCA_029216955.1 Iris pallida | reverse complement strand
CATTAGGTTTTTTTAATAATTCTTATTAAAACCAACCATATGTATATATATATATATATATTATATATATAATATATTATATATATATATATATTTAATATATATATATTTTATATATATATATTAATTCTTATTAAATATATATATATTTATATATATATATATATATATAGATATATATTTTTTTATATAATATATATATATATATATATATATTTTATATATATATATATATATTATATATATATATATTTATATATATATAAATATATATATATATATATCTATATAATATTTATATAAAATATATATATATATATATATCTATATTATATATATATAAATATATAATTATATATATTATATATATATATATATCTATATATATATATATATATATATAATATATATCTGTGTGTGTGTGTGTGTGTGTGTGGTGTGTGTGTGTGTGTGTGTGTGTGTGTGTATAGATATAAAGATTAATGCATTTTATATAATTTTAGGTTTAAAAGAAAATCCAAAGATAGGTTCGGAAAACGGGATCTGATGTTCGGACTCGGGGTCGGACCCCGGGCATGGATCGGGACTGGGCCACAATAAAAAATCCAGTAATTAATTTTTGAAATAATTATTTTCCTGATCCGACTTAAATAATAATAATAATAATAATATATATAATAATAATAAAATAATAATAATAATATAGTATAATATAATAGTAATAATAATAACTAAACTAAGTGCAAATAGAATCCAATAATTAATCTAAATTCCAGAAAGCGGGTTTCATAACCTTTCCTCCTTAGAAAATTTTGTCCTCGAAATTAAAGGCAGGGTTAGGGGTTACCTCAAGTTTCAAACATATACGGATATTGCTCCCGCATCTCGTCTTCTCGCACCCTAGTAGACTCGCCTGAAGAGTTGTGCCGCCACATAATTTGACTATCGGCGTCACAAAGTCCCTAGTTCTCTTCTCTCCTCTGTCTAATTTTGCCACTGGCTTCTCTGGCACTATGAGGATGGGTCCAATTTCCAGCTCCGAATGGTCCAAGATGTGGCTCGGATCCGGATGTAGCGTCTCAGCTACGAAACATGGAAGACGTTGTGGACGCCTTCGAGACTTGGGGGTAGAGCCACCCGATAAGCTACTTCTCCAATCCTGTTCAGTACTTCAAAAGGATCGATATACCTGGGGCTTAGCTTTCCTGCTCTTCCTAAACGGATGGTTCCTCTGGTAGCGGAGATCTTCACGAACACACTGTCACCTTCTTCAAACTCCAACGGCTGTCGGATGCTATCTGCCCAATGCTTCTGTCTGTCCTGGGCAATCCTGAGCTTGTCTTTAATCTTTACCTTCTCTGCTACATCGGTCACCATCTCAGGTCCAAGCAATACCCTTTCCTACATCATCCCAAGCAAGTGGGATGGGGCAACGATGTCCATAAAGTGCCTCAAACGGAGTCATATCGATACTAGCTTGGTAGCTGTTATTGTAGGAGAACTCTACCAAGTGCAAATGGTCTTCCCAAGACCCTCCAAATTATAAGACGTAAGATCTCAGCATGTCTTCTAGCGTCTGGATTATTCTCTCTGATTGTCCGTCAGTCTGGGGATGGTAGGCGGTGCTGAACTTCATTTGCGCTCCCAAAATGTCGTGTAAGCTCTTCTAAAAGTGAGAGGTGAATCTGGTATCCCTGTCAGATACGATACTTACTGGAACTCTATGAATCCGATAGATATGCCGTATGTACAGTGTCGCCAACTTCTAGGTGGATAGGCCCACCTTGAAGGGAATAAAATGGGCTGACTTCGTCAGTCGGTCCACGATAACCCAAATGACATCCTTCCCCCTTGGGATCGAGAAAGTCCTGACACAAAGTCCATCGTTATGTGTTCCTATTTCCACTCTGAGATATCTAGCGGCTGCAACTGTCCTGCTACCCTCTGTCTGCTAGCTTTTACTTGTTGACAAATTAAGCATCTAGCCACATACTTGGATACGTCCTTCTTCATTCCGTACTACCACACTATAGTACGCATATCCCGATATATTTTGTTAGCTCCTGGATGTATGGAATACTGTGACTGGTGCGCTTCTTGTATCAGCTCGTTCCTCAGTTCGCCAATTGGTACGCAAAGTCTCGTACCGTGCCTCAGTGCTCCGTCGCTGGCGATTGAGAATCCTTCAAGTGTTTCTGCCAGCACTTGATCTCTGAGTTTGCAAAGCGTCTCGTCTTGGAATTGTGTCTCCTTAACTCTGTCCATTAGACTTGAACGCACCTACAACTGCATCATTGATGAATCAGCTCTTGGTACAATGGCTTCTCTTTCCAGTTTTTCTTTATTTCTTCTTCGGGCAGTACAATCTCTAGTCCAAGCTTTTTCATGTCTTCCAGCAAGTGCCGTTCCTTGGTCAAGAACATCGCCATCGGGTATCGACTAAGTGCATCTGCAACAACATTAGCCTTAGCCGGATGATAGTCCAGGTTGATGTCGATATCCTTCATCAGCTCCAGCCATCGTCTTTGTCGCATGTTCAGCTCCTTTTGAGTGAAAACATATTTAAGACTTTTGTGGTCTGTAAATATTTTTACTCTCTCTCCATAGAGGTAGTGCTTCCACAGCTTCAATGCAAATATAACTACTGCAAGCTCCAAATCATGCATGGGATAGTTCTTCTCATGAGTCCGTAATTGCCTAGATGCGTAAGCAATTACTTTCCCGTGTTGTTGAAGAACAAAGCCCAATCCTTTACCGGAGCATCACTGTAAATTGAGAAACCGTCGGTACTTGAGGGTAGCACAAGTATCGGTGCTGTTGTAAGTCTCTTCTTCAGTTCCTCAAATGCTGATTGGCAAGCTTCAGACCAAACAAATTCTTCATTCTTCCTGGTGAGCTTCGTCATCGGCTCGACAATCCTGGAGAAATCCTTTACAAATTTTCGGTAGTATCCAGTTAGGCCCAAGAAGCTTCTGATTTCTGCAACTAAACTTGGTGCAGTCCACTTCTCAATAGCAGCTATCTTCATTGATCTACCAAATTCCTTCTCCTGTGACAACATGGCCTTGAAAATCTACTTTGTCTAAGAAGAATTCGCATTTAGATAGCTTACAATAGAGCTTCTCCTTTCTTAAAGTTCCCAGAACCTTCCTCAGGTGCTCCTCATGCTCTTCTTCGATCTTCGAGTAGATCAGAATGTCATCGATGAAGATAACAACAAACTGATCCAGGTATTCATGGAAGACCTTGTTCATAAGGTTCATGAATACCGCAGGGCATTCGTCAGTCCAAACGACATGACCAAAAATTCATACTGTCCATATTTGGTGTTGAACGTCGTCTTTGGAATATCCCTTCCTGACTTGATTTGATGGTAGCCAGACCTGAGATCTATCTTCGAAAATACCTTAGCTCCATTTAGTTGATCAACAGGTCATCGATCCGGGACAGAGGGTACTTGTTCTTGATGGTGATGTTGTTCAGCGCCCGGTAATCAATGCACATCTGCACGGTTCCATCCTTCTTGGGCACAAACAAAACTGGCGCTCCCCAGGGTGAAGCTCCATCTCTGATAAATCTCTGGGCCTTCAGTTCATCAATCTGGTCCTTCATCTCCTTTGCCTCCTTGGGGTTAACTCTGTAGCATCTTCGAAAAATAGGAAAAGAGCCGGGAACTAGGTTGATAGTGAATTCCACACCTCGGTCTGGCGCAATCCCGAAAGACTATCTGGAAAGTCGTCCTGAATTTCGCTATGATAGGGTAAGGAGGCCCGGGTTCTTTGGTGATAGAGGAGTAGGTAACACTCTTCATGTCTTCCGGAGCTCGAGAGATTTTAAACTCCGGTTCTCCTGGTGGGCTGAAGATTACACATCCTCTGTCAAAATCTATCAGCGCATGCTGCTCACTTAACCAGTCCATCCCTAGGACTACATCATAGTTGGGTAAGGGCATCATAAGTAAGGGTACTAAGAATTTGTGGCCTGAGATAGTTATGGGACAGTTACATGTCTCGATGATGGGTATGGGTCCACAACCGTTCATAACTCTACATATCATCTTGCTAAATCCCGTAACTAAGTGGTGTGCATAAATGAACTTTGATGATATAAAACTGTGTGATGCACCCGAATCAAATAATTCTAGAGCAGAATATAAAAATACATAAATGGAACCTGTGATGACATCAGCGGTGGGTTCTTGCTCTGGTTCTTGCTCGTCTGCTGCTAGGACAAAAGCTCGTCCGGTCTTCTGCTGATGTTGCCCGAACTGCTGTTGCTGAGTGGGTGGAGGCTCTTTGCTGAGTTGCTCCGGTCCGGGTGAAGCTGCGGGGCAGTCCCTCACTTGGTGGGTGGCAGACCCACAAACTAGGCAGTATCCCAGTTTTTTCCTGTAGATGTTCGCCTGATGTCCTGGTCTCTTACAGAAGTCGCAAACAGGGATCTGCTTCTGAGGCGCTCTGTCACTGGTCCTTGCCTGATGGTGGTGGTGGTGGTGGTGAGGAGGCCTATTGTTGTGTAGTTGTTGACGTTGGGCCTCTTCTGGTTACCCTGGAAGTTGCTAGTTCCAGGATACTCCCTTTTTGAACGAGAAGGCTGGCTCTTCTCCACATCCTAGGCTCGTATCAGAATCTTTTGTACGTTTTGGCGCCGCCTGCGATCACAGGGGTGTGAATATCTTTCCTTAGTCCATACCTGAATCTCTCAGCACGATCCGCGGTGTCAGCAACCAAGTTCTTGGCAAAGCGGCTAAGTCGGCCGAACTCTGCCGCATACTCTCCAACCGTCATGTTTCCTTACTTCAGATCCTGGAACTGTCTTTCCATCTCCCACAACTCTGATGTTGGAAAGAACTTCTTACGGAATAACCTCTTGAAGGTATCCCAATCAAGCTGCTTGTCCTGGAGTCGGGGTTTATTTTGATACCAGGTGCTTGCTACATATCGCAGCTAGAGTCCTTCTGCTTCGACATGGAGGTCGTCGGGTAGTCCAGCGACGCTGAGGAGACGCTCCATGCCGTCGAGCCATTTGTAGGCATAGATGATTCCTTCGGTTCCTTTGAAGGGTCGAGGGTCCTGTTTCTTAAAGTTCTCGATAGTGCCAACCTTCACATAATAATATATCTCCTATCAAATTGAATGGCCTTAATGATACATAAATTAACTCTTAGATTTATGTTTACCTTAGCAGGCCTTGGTTCCGATTGAGCTGCTCCTCCTCTCTCAGGGCAGCCATAGCCACATTGTGGGCATTCTCCATGCCTTCTCTCATGATCGCGGTCTGTTCGCGATGGGCTTCAGCTTGGGCTCTCTGGGCCTCCAGTACTCCTCGTAGCAGGCCTACGAGCTCGGTGGGGTCCACCGGTACTGGTGGGGCAGCTGGTGCGGGCACTACCGCAGGGGACTGCGGCTCAGTTCGGGGAGGTGCAGGTTCTGCCATTTGAGCTGTAGTAGCGTAAACGGTGTGGGGTGCTGGTGCAGCGTGGGGACGGTCTGTCAGCTGCAAAGGAGGAGGGTTCGGGCGTGCTTGAGGCGGTGGGGTATGATTGGTAGATGACACCTCATCGTCAGCAGGGCCAGAGCGGGTGGTCTTTCCTTTGGCCATACTCTGGAAGGTTTAGGATGCAATACATAAGTAAGGTATCCTACCAGTCTATAATCAAACAAAAATACTTACTTATAGTATATTCCGGTCCTATGTTGTGACAAATTAATGTTCTAGTGTTCTAATTGTTTCTAGATATGTTTATCTAAGTTGTTATTTTTGGACCTGCATGGGCCGCCACTAAAAATATGTCATGACCCGATCCTAAATTGTTGGGTCAAATCAGATCATGCCCAGCCTGCACCATTGTGAGACAGCGGCAGTAAGCTGTTTCTAGTTGCAGGTAATATCAACAACATCTATACATTTGTCACAACTCGAATATACAAAAAATTTTAAATATTTTATTCAACAATTGAAAAGTACAAACTGAAACTGAAAGTACTAAAATAAAGTACTGAATTTAAAATCTACAAACTCTAATACAATAAAACTAGATAACAAGGAAAACAACTAGCTAAACGATCGGCTCATCGGCCTCAGGTTCTACATCCTCCAAGGGGGACTCTGGCAACACCACATGATATAATACTGGGTCATAGTAGCTATTGAACAATAGCTCAGCATCATCAACATCACCTATGGGGGGATCCAGTCAGGAAATGAGCAAGTACGAGTACATAATCCGACATTCTAAATAATAATGGAAAAATACAATTTTAAACAGTTGAAATACTTTGAACAATATTTTTCAGCAATTCAGTATTTGAAATAATGTGATTTGAATAGGTAACGTCTATGACCGGCTTGGGTTGTACAATAGCATCCTAGCGATACGATACGGCCTATTTCCGTGTGTAAGAGGTGTAAGCTCGCGCAATAATGCAATATGAGGGCATTGGTCATAAAGGCTACACTACTCCCCCAATATCCCTACAATCAATATTCGAACTCAAGAAGAGAGTTCCGTGTAGCAATGTGGTTTAAGCACATGACAATTACTAATTAAAATGCAAGAAAACATAACCGTAACTTGCCTTTGTTTAATGACAGGAATATGATGTCGGTACAGGGGATGAAGTCAAAAACGTCCTCGAAATCCTACATTTGAGAACCCTGACTTAGAAACATAGATGAGCCAAATCTAGGTGTGCTAGTTGCAATTTCTAGAAGCAGGTCCTAGTCCAGTTATTTTAAATTGTTAATAAAGCTATCAACCTACTCTAACCGGTCGCAGGATACAATTATTAATTAATAAAAAAGGAACTGATTTATTGATTTATTGGGTAAAGATCGTATTTTCCAATTCATTTAACAAAACTTTATACTTTAATATTATATACATAAAATTAGGTTTTTCTTTTAGTGAGAAAAAAATGTGAATTTGTTAAATAATACAAACTTGAATTTTATCCTTTTTATTTAGAAGTGAGAAAACTCTTATAATTTTTCATATAAAACTAATACCCATTTTAAGTACGCGTCTAATTATGCAAAATAGCAACCAAAAAGAACATAAAATCCTAAACTACACAAATACAGGCCACAGAAAAATAAAGGAAAAACTGGGCTTATGCCCTTACAACAAATTAATTAATTTAATTTAAATGCTGAGGCGAGCTCTGAATGCCGTGAAGCGGTCCAGTCTGGAGGCCGAAGCCCTGTACCCAAAATACTAGAGGCCAGTAACTAGTTCTACAATAGAATATAATTAAATATAATTTATAGAAAAATAGGACATCTCAGACTTGGTCATGCAATTCTCACGTTGCTGGCTAACGCCTCAACGTACAGGAAATCCTGTAGCGTTTGCGTGTCGCCGAGGCTCATCCGACCGATACGGTCGTCGCCTACAGGGGATACATAAACTAACCAACCAACACTTTAAACCAAATCAAATCCAATGAAACTATTTGTAAGGACCAGGGATTTTAGAAATAGGTTTTGATATACAAAAATTACTGAACTTATAAAATATCATTTTAAATACTTTTCCGAAAATTTGGGCAAGCACCTCCTCTGTAACTAGGACGACCTAGCCACATAGGCGGTACAAAATCCACACCAACAATAACCCAAAATACTAAACAGCACTCAAAACTACACCACCCAAGTACCAATCTCCAAAGCCACCAAGGCAAGTCATAGCCTAAGATACAAACACACAGCACATAAATCTCAAGCAATAACCAACATAAGGGATTAAACCATAACACACAAAATAATACCCAGACCCAAAAGAAATAATCTACGGCACACAGTACCAAGAGAAACTACGCCGCGACGTAACCAACGAAACCGCGTATCCTCTAACGCAACAATATCAAATGTCGATCCCCGTAACGGGTCGGGACCACATCATCACCGACTATCTATGGGAGGGACACAGGGAAACGGAATTATACCTCGGGGTGCTCGGCTAGAGCTCTCAGATGTATAAAAGAAATCTTCGACAAGCGCACGGGAGCGCGGACAGCGGCACAGGAAAGCCGAAACAGCGACGGGCCACGGGTCAGGGGATCGACGAGGTCGCGGAAAGCACGGACAGGGATCGTCTCGGGACAGTCCAGAAGCACGCGGAGGAGGTCGGAGCGTTCACAGGGGAACAGCGCCGGAACATAGTACAGGAGGCACGGAGCACGCAAGATATGGGCGGACTGCGAGCCCGACTCGCGGGTCAGAGCTGGAAGGCGTGGCGGACGGGAAGTCGGCCCGCACGGTGGTGGCTAGGGCGGACGGCTGGTAACAGGGCCGTGGGGGTCAGCCGAAAACTCGGGGGCATGTCGGGGAGGCACCGGCCGGCCGGGCGGCCACAGGAAATGGCGCACGGCCGGCTGTCGGGATCCGGTACGTGTGAGGGAATCGGGCACGGAAGCTCAGGGCCGAGCGGGGCTTGGGTCCGGCGAGGAAGACGGCTGCGGGATCAGGGCTCGATCGACGGCGGAAGCCGCTGGAAGGTCGCGGACGGGCACCGGCGCGGGCAAAGATCGGCGGCGGCGGGCGCGGGGCTAAGGCTCGGATCGGGCTAGGGATTTAGGAAATTGGGGAAAGTGGAGGGGAATGAGAGGAATGAGTGGGAGAGTTGCTGCTGTGAAGGAGATGAGTGAGAAAGGGGTTATGAAGAGAGTTTGTGGAAGAAAATGAGTGGGAGAGAGAGAGAGATGTGGAGGAAGAAGAGGGGGCTTGGCCAGGTCGTGGGAGAACGGGTCCTGGCCGTGGGTAGCAATTAGTTTTTTTTTTAATAATTATTATTAAAACCAACCATATGTATATATATGTATAGATATAAAGATTAATGCATTTTATATAATTTCAGGTTTAATGAAAAAATCCAAAGATGGGTTTCGAAAAACGGGATCTGGTGTTCGAACTCGGGGGTCGGACCCCGGGCACGGGATCGGGACTGGGCCACAATAAAAAATCTAGTAATTAATTTTTGAAATAATTATTTTTCTGATCCGACTTAAATAATAAAAATAATAGTAATAATAAAAATAAAAATAATAAATATAATAGTAATAATAATAGTAATAATAATAACTAAACTAAGCTGCAAATATAGAATCTAATAATTAATCTAAATTCCAGAAAGCGGGTTTCACACTAAGATTGACCAATGTTGACTAACTGACCCTGTTTGACTAGACAGTTGACCAAACCCTAGATTTTGACTTAGTTGACTAAGAGGGGGTTGACCAGAGTTGACCAATAGTTGATTTTGACCTAGAAGGCCTAGTATCATGTAGATTGTATTGTATAACTAAATTATTCAATGTCGAACATGTTATAATCCGTATTTCTCTAAATAGGACTTTGTTACTCCAGTTCAGACATCTGCACATCTGTTGCTCAGGTTATCAGACGAGTACATTCTCTGTTTGTAACGCCCCAGTCCCAAAATACGTAGGACCAAGTACGTAAACATGCCAGCTGTAGATATACAAAAAATACTCCAATGTATGGAATCCTCGTATAAATACATAAGCTGTAAAATTCAGTGATCCAAGACAAACTAAATCTCATCCACAATGAAAAGAATAATAATAAAAAAATCAACTTGAATATTTATGATACAATCGTTGGGCGGAGACAAAGTCCACTACCACTATCTCAGTGAAATAAATGTACAATGAGGCAATCGACAAAATGATAAAGAACCAAGAGCAATCATCTTCGAGAAATGGGTAAGATCACAGCCTTGGCTAGAACACCTGCAAAAAAATGAACACACACCTGGGGAAAAAACAGGTCCTCAGAGGGACGTAACAAGACACATAATATCATGCCATAAACTAAATAAAGTTAGCTCAACAGAAAATTATCTATGACTAAATAGATAAAGGTTCTTAACCATTCCATGTGAAAATGCAATTTGAAGACAACGTTCCCACAAGGGCTCTCGAGGCTAGAAACACGACGCGTTAGCGTTTCAACCAAGGCACTAGTGGCGTCTAGAGAAAAGTAAATGTACGGCCCATTAGCACTCGAGTGAGAGCTAAGGGGCATCTAGAGAAAAATAAATGCACGGCCACTAGCTCTTGGGTGAGTCATTACCGGCAGCTAGACGAGGGTAAATGCACGGCACATTTGTGTTTCAACCGAGGCACTAGTGGCATCTAGAGAAAATAAATAAATGCACGGCGACTAGCTCTCGACTGAGTCACAAATGGCAGCTAGACGAAGGTAAAGGTGTGAAAGCCCCTGCGCCTAATAACTGTCTTCACCCTCCCCATGCACTACTCGTGCTGAATCCACACCACGATATTCCTAATAACCGCTAAGTTTTCTAGGCAATTATATTAGCAGTTATACCCTAATGCTCGTCCTGTACGCACCGATGTAAGGTCGGTACGCAAGTTCAATCTATATGAGACACGTGACATCGTGATACACAGGTGTCGGCCAATGAATGCGGCACAAACAAAGGTGGTCCTTTAACTCTTGGCCAAATGCATAAAGTACAATATAATAATTTGCAACTACATACGGTTTTGAAAGAACAACTTATAAGAAATAAAATATGCATGATATTGAGCAAGAAATTAAACAGTAAAGACAAGGTGTCTTGCCTGGTAGGACGTCGGGTGCACTGCAATAATCAAGGTGGCACGAACTGCAACTTTGGTACAACTACACAAGGTGACCTCTGATGGTGGTACGGACAGTTCCATTGGGTCCAGAACGGTCAAATTGGTTAGGGTCGATATGAAGAATTTTAGAATTCGCAAGATAGAGAATATGACTAGGCACGAATAAGATTGGATATTCGAAGAGATTTGGTAGAAAATAAATAAATAAACTATTTTAGAAAATTAAGTATATCTTTAAACCAAGTTTTTATTACTCAAAGTCTATATATAAATACTAAAAATCTAAAAATATTTTAGGCCAAAACTAATTTTTAAAAATCATAATTTGTCAAATATAAAATTTTAGGTCAAAAACTATGTTTTGAAAAATAGCTAGAATATTATAACATATTTTCTTTCTTTTTGTTTTTCTGTGTTAAAAACCACATTTGAAATACTAAAATAATACCATATTATACTCTTAGACAAAAATGCAAATAGACTTCAATAAGAGTAACAATAAAAATAACAAATAATAAGTAAGGCAGTGTACATATCCATGTATTATAATTAATAATACTAAAATCATAAAATCTTAATAATAACAATAATCATCAACAGATGAAAAAGAAAAAATTAATAAGAAAAATAACACACCAACAAAAAAACACATAAAAAAAACAACAGTGCCCCCAAACCGTGAGAGAGAGTGTGAGAACGAAAAGGAAGGGGTGAAGGAGACTGTGGCGAGAGGAGAAAGAGGGAAGGTGGAAGGTGAGAGAGGGAAAGGGTGAAGGCGGCGGTTCCACCAGTCACGACGGACGACGGTAGAGGAAGGGCACGAGGACTAGGGCGGCGCTGTTCCGGCGTTGGGTGGCGGAGAGCGGGTGGCGCTCGGGGCGGCGTGGCTACCGACGGCGATGGCGGTTGCGCAAACGGAGGAGAGGGCTCGGGCGGTGGAGTCGATCGAGGGGCGGAGAGGCGTCGGAACTCTGGCGGTGAAGGGGTTTGAGTGGGCACGGGGCGGTCGGGGAGTTACAGCCGCGGCTTGCGCACGGCGGCCGAAGGGAGTTGGCCGTCTGGCGCTCGACGGAGATGGGGGCCAGCGAATGAGGTGAGGAAAAAGGGAAGGTACGGAGCTGAGGGTCGGGGGTTTGGACGAAGTCGATGGCCGGGCTGCCTCAGCGGAAGGGAAGGGCTAGGCGTGGGTGCGGCTCCGGGCGGAGCTCGCGGGGGACACGACGGCGGCCAGGTGAGTTTAGGGCTAGGGTTTCTCTTTGTTTTTCTTTCTGTGTCGTTGTCGGTCAGCCGTGGTGGGCTGACAGTGGTGGTGTGGTGATGGCGGGGGTCGGTATTGGTGGCGGCAACCGGGATGGTCGGCCAGATATGAGAAGATGAGGTGCCAGTCGCGGTGATGGCTGGTTGTGTTGGGGACCGGCCTGGTCATGGATATTTTGGTTTGGGTGTCGAACGACGAAAGTGGTGACAGTAGTTTCAGTGGCTGGACCTGAGGGGTGGTACGGTCGAGTGGCTGGCCCGGTTGATGGTGCTAATGATGACGTTGGCGTCGATAATAGTGGTGGTGTCGGGTGCTGATGATAGCGAGGGAGGTGGTCGGTTGCCGTAGGATTGGGTCAGGATCGGACGAGATGGACGGGACACTGCGGCAATGGCGGTGCGGTGGCGGACAAAGCAGGGTTAGGGTTAGGATTTATTGATTTATTTGTGTCGGGATTTGTCCGACACGGAGAGATAGAAATGTATTTGTAAATATGAAATAAGACGGAAAGGACACGGACACGATGCACGGTGGCTGAAATTATTTGTGGAGTTAATTATGGATGTGAGGAATTAATGGAGGAGTACCTGCCTATTTATAGGATGTGGGAATTTCCAGTTGGATAAGGATATGGAACAATTTAAAACCCTTATAGATAATTTAATTATTAAAGTTAAATCAATCAAATCTAAATTCAATCAAATTCTAATTTAAATCTAGATCATCTCAACTCAAATTAAATATAATTTCTATCTTTAAACTATTTAAATTAATTCCATAAAATTAAATCAAAGATTTAAATTGCCACCATAATTTCAAAATATGTTTTCCAAAAATACTAATAATAATAATTTCAAAAATTATTATTTAAAAATAATCTAATAGATAATTATGAAATATATATGTATATACAAATAATATTCGTATAAATATACCTTTCTAATAAAAATATTATTTATTATTTATAACTGAAGGGCCTTTAAAATAAAAGAACAAACTTAGCAATTTTTGTACGATAGCAAAGTATTTATTATATAAATTATTTTGAACTATAAAATAAAATAAAATATTTTTCTAAAAATATGTACGCTCGCACATATTCGCACTCGACGAGCAATTACGAAAAATGAAATTTCGTGCATGACGTATAATATGACTACGCGACATACAATACAAAATTTTAATCAGTATCAAATAAAAAAATATAGTAGAAATTTAGGGTTTTACATCCTACCCAACTTAAAAGAATTTCGTCCTCGAAATTAAGAATTAGTAGGGGTGAGAAGACACAACGGTAGATAGAAGAGTTCCTTAAAGAAGTCTATATGGTCGTAGTCTAGGTTGAGGATATGATTAAGAGACGATGGTAATCACTCTTAAATTCAAGTGATTAAAAAGTCAAGATTGTAGATTTAGGGTCGAGGGAAAGGTCGAGTAGTTTAGGATGAAAATAGCAACATCGAGTGAGAATGGTCATAGTCGATAGGAAGGCTAGAGGAATTTCTAGCACCATGCTTTCGTCCTGCTAAAATGGGTGAAGGCGAAAGAATAAGGAGTTCAAAAATGTTATTATCGAGTACGAATACGGGGTTCAAGGACGACCGAATTTTTTTTTTCAAAAGGAGTTGCCAAGGCAGTCGCGATGAGACTCTAGAGGACAAGTTTAGCTATGTCCCCATCCACACAGAACGATATATAGAAGCGAACCAAAGTGCACTTGGTTGATCAGACCATTATGCACGGGCTCTGATTAGACGATACGTTAGTGGGAGCTCTTCCAATAACATATGTCATGAACAAGCTCGATAAATCAATAACTTGCAAATCTAGGTTATAGTAGCAACATTTTTCAAGAGAGTGAAATTATAGGCACGAGAGTTTAAAATTGAGAGGGAGTATAGTCGAACTTCTAAAGGAGCTAAGTCATGTCCTGTGATGGTCTTTATACAGTCGTCCTATAGTCTCTTGTCCAAGTCCTTGGTTGGCTAGACGGGTTAGGACCTCTAGATTCTAGGATCTAAATAAGCTTGCTAATATAGGTCACTAGGTCAAAGGGGTTGCTAGTTCATAAGGTATTCTACCCAACTTAAAGAATTAAACTAATGGTGTTTTGGGATAACTAACTAGTGGGGTCAATCTCTAGCAAGCACGAAGGGAAATAATAGGGTCGGAAGGAAGCAAGCAAGATGCAATTGATGAGTCAAACGGTAGATAAAATCAAGGAAAGAGGTCAAGTATGTAGATGAGATCCTAGACTTCTAATCCTATACGCAGGCTTGCTTGGTACGGTAAAGTAACCAAACAATTTATCTTGACCTGCATGGGCCACCACACTGTTAGTTTTTATTCATAATAGTACTTATATTGCCTATTCTAGACTACTTTACTTGATGCTGACATATTGTTCACAAGGATTGGTACTATATGGATCTTTTCATGAGATGTTATTCCCTCATCGGGTGCATCGGGTATTTCATGTTCATGTGCTCATTATGTACTCCTTATACTCGTATTTATTCATGTACACACATGCGCTCTTATTACTCTCATATTCACATGTGCTTCATGTATAACCAATATTCATGTACGTAACATAACTTGAATGGATCCTTGTGTATTGATTGGAGCGGGGAAGTAGAAGTGGTTATATCATCAAATCCTATAGTGTAATCATATACATATCGATTATACCTTTACGTATAATTTAATTATCGTAGAATAATCATGTACAACCTAAACTGATTATATACATCTTGTGCTCTGAAACACCTATATTTACTTACACTTCTTATTTTCCATATATCATTCTTGCACTCAAATTTTGTCTATATTTACTATTATTGTACATCTCTTTACAATGTTTCATGTATTTTATGCTATTGCTCATTCTATATTTCTTGCATATTATGGAACTACTTTTAGAGTTATGTATTCGCTCCCATCCTGACTGGACCCATTGATAAAATATTATAGAGAACCTGGAGGACTTTTGCACCACCTACTACAGAGCTGACGTAGATGACACCTGTGACTTGGACTCTCAGGAAGATCCAGTTTACTGAGGAGACTACCATAGTTCCTAGGCTAGATTGCTAGGATTATTTATCTGTTATTTAGATGTCTTGAGATGTATTATTTATATTTCTATTGTGGTGTTAATAACACTTAAACCTATTATATTTCTGGTTGTATCTCACTTTAAGTATTTCATATCTATCTAATTTGTACTGGTTATCCATCTCTAGTTATTGTGATTGAGTTGTATCTTCTGAATTGTCCTCCGATTGGAGAGCATATTCTGTACAGGTACATTTATACTGTGTTAGATGTTTGAGACCTAGGACAACGTTCTACCATCGACACTGCGGCGTAGGCTGGACGTAACTACGATTTCGTGCCCTTTTACCGGGTGCGGGTCGTGACACGTTTTTAGTGGTGGCCCATGCAGGTCAAGTTTTGAGCTATGTCTTAGTTTGTGGTGGTATTCGAATTAGAGTATCGCTACAACCTGTAGAAGGATATAGGTTATAAGGTACTCAATCACAGTTAGGAAAAACTCTTATCTAATTCCTGCCATTTATAAATTTTGTTGATATTTGCATTCATTTGAGATAAACTGTCCTCCTTTGATTATATCGCTTCCTATTCAGTATTGATTTTCTTGTTTGGTCTGTCCTCAGGATTGTGGAGACTAGATCGCATCGCTCCGTCCCAGCAGGTACTAAGAGATCTGCCACCTCTCGTTCGGCTCGACCAAATACTGGGACCACATCACCTCTCGTTTCTGCTCATGTGGGAGCTTCTGCAGCCTTTGGGGGTGCTCCTCCATATGTTCGAAGGCTTGCACCAGTTGTTCCGGATGTTCTTCTGCCACCACCACCTCCGGCACTAGTAGACGCAGCACAGCTTTTTACGCTCTTCTGCGAGATGATGGAGGTGAAGCATTGCTAGTCCACAGACATAAGGCAGGGCATCGGGAATGCCCATCAGGTGGCGATGGCTAAAATGGAAAGAGTGGCTGCTTAGCCACAGGGAGACCAGTAAGGCCAAATTAAGCAGCAGCGGCCAGGGAACATTCTGGACTTCCAGAAGATGAGCCGATGGACTTCAAGGGTACTGAGGGCATTCTGTACGTCGACGACTGGGTAGAGCACATCTATGAGAGATTCATGCTAGTAGAGATATCGGCAAAGATACAGATAGAGGCGGCAGCCAGCCAGATGTTTGATCTTGCACGAACTTGGTACCACACCGATTCCAGAGTTGGCGTCGAGGGACAGACTTGGGGGGCCTTTAAGAAGCTTTTCAAGGAAAAGTTCTTTCCAGATGTAGAACTCGGCACTTTGGAGACTCAGTTTGAGAACCTGGTTCAGGGGAACCAGACGGTCGAGGAGTATGCTGGTGAGTTCTGCCGCCTGGGCAGATTCTTGATTAAAGAGGTCAAGTCACGGACCAAGAGTGACGTGACACCACTTTTGAGGAGATCTTGGCGGGAGCCATGGCAGCAGAGCACGACTTGGAGCTGAAGTTGAAGAAGGTCAAGATACATATGGAGCTGGTAGCAGTGTAGGCTCGGCCAAGAGGCCTTATTTCCAGTAGCGTCATCAGCAGAGGCTCTTTCATATCCAGCAATATCAGGGCCAGGGTCGTGTGCCTTTCCAGCAGGCACACCAGCAGCAGAGATAGATTCAACAGCAGGCACTGAAGCAGCAGCAGGCCACCATCTGCCCCTTCTGTAAGAAGCAGGGCATGGGTGGAATGACTGCAGGAAGAGTCTAGGCAAGTGCCTACTTTGTGGCTCAGCAGAGCATCAGCTGAGGGATTGTCCCATGGTTTCGGACGTATAGCTTTGGAAGCAGGAGTAGAGCTTCGACGGGCCAGCAGAAGGGACCGCCATTGCAGACCCAACATCAGAGGTTCGTTTAGCATCAACAGTAGACTAGAGTAGTCCAGCAGGGGCGAGCTTTCGCCATGGCGGCTGTGGAGTTCGAGCCAGTGGTGTCGCCACAGAATCGGCGGTAGAACGCTGTACTTGGTCACTATCTAAATGACTCACGCAAATATATAATGTACCTATCATAGATCTCAACTCCGAATGGAGGACAAGTACATAATATGATAATACTTAATCACAGACTAAGCACGATAAGATAACACATAAGTTTGGATAACTAATAATACTAAACAAACAATGAATTAAAATAAACTAATAAATAATAATATCTCAAACAATCGCAAATACAAAGTAAAATATCTCAACTTATTACAATTCAAGTTCTAAACATGAAATCTAAAACAAGTCAACTAAACTAGTCTCCCAATCACACCTGAGAGTCGGGGCCCAAGGTAGCTAAACCATCTCCGGATCCATAGCAAATAGGACATGTAACTCCGGGGTAAACATCTGTAATATTTTGTCAACGTATCCTGTCAGATTGGAATGAGCACATCTCATCTAGAAATCCCAAGTAAATGACAAAGACTGTAAAGCAGTTATAGGCAGTTATATTGATGTACATGAAAAGTTTAAGACATGTTATGAAATATAGCAACAGTTTAGAGTAAGAAAAGTAAATGCAGTAAATCATGAAAGCATGGTAATAAAGACTGTAAAATATAGCTAACTAGACTAGAGCAAATGTGATACGAGTCCAGAAAGTATAATGTAAGCCAAGTGCGATTCCAGAAAGTGATTCTAGTTAGTGATTCGAGTTAGTGATTCGAGTAGGTGATTCGAGTATTGGTGATTCGAGTAAGTGATTTGAATTGATGATTCGAGTATTGGTGATTCGAGTTAGTGATTCGTGTAGGTGATTCGAGTATTGGTGATTCGAGTTAGTGATTCGAGTAGGTGATTCGAGTATTGGTGATTCGAGTAGTAGAGGTTAGACGAGTCAATTACATGTATTACGAGTGAGTGAATCCATAATACTAATACGTGTTATGACAGAGAATCAAATAGAACTAACTAAACTGAAATACAGTAATCATCAAGTAAATAAGGACTATCAGAGAATGTACTCGCCTGATATCCTATGCGATTGATGAATACAGATGTCCGAACCGGAGTAACACTGTCCTATTTAGTGCAATACAGGTTAAAATGTGTTCAATATATGATAATTGAAGTTTACAATGCAATCTACATGATTCTAGGTCAAAGTCAACTATCTATGGTCAACTACCTAGTCAAGCTAGGTCAATTAGGCTAGTTCAAGGTCAAAGAGTCAATGGGTCAACCATTTGTCAACATGGTCCAATCTAGGCCTAGTCAACCTATATCAACCCATATCCTACCTATACACCTTGTAGTCCATTATAAGTCACCCCATACAAGTATATACCTATATATATATATACCAATCTACCCTTGGTAACACTACCTTACACTCTAAAGTGGTAAAACTTTATCCTTAGGCTACTAGGTAAATCCATCTACCTAGAATCTGAGGTATTAGCCTATACCTTAGCTAGTAGGATATCATACATGCTCTCATACCCTAACATATACCAACACAAGCCCATTGGCACCCATACTTAACTACCCATGGCCAAAAGGACTAACTGCTACTGCCCCTACCACTGTAGCTATTGCTGCTATGCAAGAAGTGCAAAAGCTAACCTTATTGTAAACGATGCAAAGGTAAGAGCCAAGCCAACTAACCCACCTAACTAAATACCAAAATTCTAATTTCTCCAAACCCCAAATCTCTGCTGAACTTAATCTCTGACATATGGCCAATGGGCAATTTGCCATAGCCAACCCTCTCTAAATCTCACTACATGTCACCCCCAAACACTCATGACACACCAACATATATGTATTACACACATTCAACTATAGGGTACTCTAATGGACACTAACTGATACCAAACTCACTTCCCTCTGTTAATTTCTGATACATACTATTCCTTCATGGATTTGGCTCACTCTAGACAATACCATTCTAAAACTCATCTCACTAGGACTCACACACATGCAATAGGCACTTCCTACATGCTACTGGACTCACTCTCACTATCAAGTTCTTGACCCTAACCTCTGATGGTATCTGACACTAATCTATACACACTCCTATGCCAACTTTCCAAGCAAGGCACTGCCTAGTGCAATCACCTGGCATCCCACTAATCCATACTATCAAAACTCACACACACAAGAACTTTGTAATATACTAGACACTATCATAATACTGGTACATACATGCACTAACTTATAAACCCTACATTAACACTATTATGATACTTACATCACCATTACTACCCATATATGAGTGTCAAGAGACACTCAACTGAACCCTCTTCATACCCAACTGAACTAATGGCCTACTCTAAAGCAATTGCCACATCAGAACATGAGCAAAGGGCAGTGATGCAAGGTGCAACAAGAAGTGTAGATGGTAGTTGCTAAGTGAAGTGCACAAATAGGTAGTATACTTAAGTATGAAGGACAAAATACAACTATGACATAAAGGGGATGTATGACAGAACTAAATGACACATGTCAAATTTGGACAGAACATGAGAGGCGTGACTAATTGATGTTTGCAGGTGGTAAGTGTGTGTGTCAATAATGTCAATTAGTGATGTGTCCAGGCAATGTGTGAGTGAGGGTGATTGCAAGTGTGTCAAATTAGTGAAGGAGTGTGCATGAACAAGTGAATGTGTCCAACCAAGTGTCAACCTGTGTCACAGAGATATATCTAGCATGTATCCAACATCGTGTCAAGTACCAGTATCCACGAACGTGTCCAAACAAGTGTCAAAACAGTGTCCATAAGAAGTATTAGAACAATGCACAAACAGGTAAGTGCATGCATGTGGTGCGTGTGTGTCGAGCTTTTGTAGGACACCTGTGTCGTGGTAGTGTATCGTGGAGTAGTCATCATGAACACCATGTGTCAAGGTGTCCACATGTCCAACTAGGACGTGTCCAAGTGGTGTCCAAAGTATCGAACAAGCCGTATCAGAGAGTGAAAACTGTGTGTGCATGACACTCGACAGGAATCTGTAGGATGAATATCTTACCAATTTCACCATAGAATCATCCCAAATCTTGTGTCTGTAATGATAGACATTGCCCCCACCTATCCAACAAGCGGTACTCCAAATCGTGTCGTGTCCATTGAGATTTGGACTCATGGCAGCAGGACAGTGCAGCTAGGTGCAACACACATCCCCGTGTCCAAATCCAACACAGAAAACTCCCTAAAATTGACTCAGACACAAAGATAATTAATCTACACAATATTAGCTATACAAATATATAATTTGTTTAGAAAATAGAGAACAAATTCTAAGGGGCATTTCGTCGAACACTTTGAATAGCTCTCCGATACTCCTCCAATACACCCTAAATGGATTCTATTTCTAACTAAACTTGGCCTAGGGCTGGGGGACCCTAAATAAATAAATCTATGGTGAGAAATCTAGAAATTAATCGGTTTAGAGGTCATTACCTATTGAGAGTTGGAATCTCAATGAAAAAGCCCTTGAATCGATCCCATACCAATTCCTATAGTCAAATTGCTCCTAATCCTTTCTAGCTAGCCAATAAAGACCCCTACACTAGGGGAGTGTATTGCAATTGATTTGATTCAATTTGGAGGTGATTTAGAGAAATAAGGCAAAATTGGAGAAGAACACAAATTTTAGGATTAGGGTTTATAAATGGAAGGAGGCAAGGGGCTAATTATCACTTATATAGGAAGAGGAGGCACTACATGGCTTTTTATAAAGTTTCTAGGGTTAGGTTTTGGTTCAATTATGTCTAAAGGCATTCTCAAGTGTAATTCAAGCCCTTTAGGTAAAGGCCCAAAATAGATTAGGATTTTTCTAGAAAATATCTAGTCCTAACATAATATCTAGATATTCTAGAACTAAGTTAACTTGTTCTAATCTACTAACTAAGCCTCTAGGTTCATAATCAATATTTAGATTAGGGTAATTCTAGGGTTTTACTAACTATAACACTTAGCACATTATTAATTAATTAAAATTCAAAAATAATCAAATATTCACAACTACTAAATACCCTTACTCTAAAAGTGGTCGTGACAAATCTACCCTCCTTAAAAAAATTTGTCCCCGAAATTTAAGATGGTCGCACTCCTTCTAGGTCAAACCCCCAACAGTCAAGGTCAAGAAAATAACATGCAATCAGGGTCCTACTGGTCATGATTTTATAGTCTTGAACATGTTTACTACACTATCTATCACACAGCACAAAATATCCTGACATGTACTAATAAAATCACACATCAAGATAGGAAAGAAAAAAGAAAAGACAGACCTGCTAACCCGTCACCCACAACATCGGCCTCCTCGACCGTCAACGCAAAAGTCCCGCCCTTCTGGGATATATCCCTCTGATGGTGCGGGACATGGTGTTGCGCCACAGGTACCTAGATCACTCTATCTACTTCATGATACTCAAGTAACATCCACACTGATATTTCACTCCATTATACTAGGGCACCATCTATATGGTATCTATTCTGCAATCTGATAATCATATCCGTCAATCCAAAACCATGCTACCAGAATCCTCATCACGCAAGTAAGTACGGCTGCAATAATCTATAGTGTCCGCAACTAAGGTACATACCTCTAGAATCATGGTATTTAAAATTTTTGCATTACCACATGCTTGGCTGTAAAAACTTTAAATTCCTACACCCGAGAAATACATCCAAATCAGACTCTATATCTTCGCCATGCCAGCTAATATGGCTGTAGAAGACTCTAGATTCCATAACTGAGACAACTTAGCCCATAAGATTTATCTTGGTAGAAAATCAGGTCAACAATGAACACTTGTTGACCACCAAGAATCAAATTCAACAACGAACAAGAAAGATAAACAGAAACAGTTGGAATCGAATTTCAAGATAGTTTATAACGAGATTCTCAAGGTTCATCCCAGAAATCTTCTCAAGTAATCCTAACTATGATTGAGTACTAACTCATACTAAAGTCTATTCCTTATCTCTTATCGCAAGCGCACATCAGTACAACTAATCGTCGTACTACCACGACTTCGTGCTAATGCAAATCTTGATCTGCATGGGCCACCACTGAAAATGTGTCACGACCCGTGCCCAATATAAGGGCACAAGTACGTAACATAGCCCAGTCTACGCCACAGAATCGACGGTAAAATGCTGTACCAGGTCACTATCTAAATGACTTACGCAAATATATAATGTACCTATCATAGATCTCAACTCCGAACGGAGGACAAGTATATGATATGATAATACTCAATCACAGACTAAGCACGATAAGATAACACAGAAGTCTATATAACTAATACTAAACAAACAACAACTTAAAATAAACTACTAAATAATAATATCTCAAACAATCTCAAATACAAAGTCAAATATCTTAACTTATTATAATTCAAGTTCTAAACATGAAATCTAAAACAAGTCTAATAAACTAGTCTCTCGATCACTCATGAGAGTCGGGGCCCAAAGTAGCTAAACCATCCCAGTACGTAACTCCAGGGCAAGCATCTGTAATATTTTCAACGTATCCATTCAGGTTTGGAACGAGCACATCTCATTTAGAAATCTCAAGTAAATGACAAGGACTATAAAGCAGTTATAGGCAGTTATATTGATGTACAGGAAAATTTGAGACAGGTTGTAAAATATAGCAACAATTTAGAATAAGAAAAGTAAATACAGTAGATCATGAGAGCATGGTAATAAAGACTGTAAAATAGACTAGAGCAAATGTGATACGAGTCCAGACAGTTCAATTTAAGCCAAATGTGATTGCAGTAAGTAATTCTAGTCAGTGATTCGAGTTAGTGATTCGAGTAGGTGATTCGAGTATTGGTGATTCGAGTTAGTGATTCGAGTAGATGATTCGAGTATTGGTGATTCGAGTAGTAGAGGTTAGACGAGTCAATTACATGTATTACGAGTGAGTGAATCCAGAATACTAATACATGTTATGACAGAGAATCAAATAGAACTAACTAGAACTGAAATACAGTAATTATCAAGTAAATGAAAGAACTATCAGAGAATGTACACGCCTGATACCCTGTGCGACTGACTAATACAGATGTCCGAACCGGAGTAACAATATCCTATTTAGAGCAATACAGGTTAAAATGCGTTTAATATATGATAATTGAATTTACAATGCAATCTATATGATTCTAGGTCAAAGTCAACTATCTATGGTCAACTACCTAGTCAAGCTAGGTCAACTAGGCTAGTTCTAGGTCAAAGAGTTAATGTGTCAATCATTTGTCAACATGGTCCAATCTAGGCCTAGTTAACCTATATCAACCCATATCCGACCTATACACCTTGTAGGCCATCATAATTCACCCCATACAAGTATATACCTATATATATTGTATACCAATCTACCCTTGGTAACACTACCTTAGACTCTAAAGTGGTAAAACTCTATCCTTAGGCTACTTGGTAAATCCATCTACCTAGAATCTGGGGTACTAGCCTATACCTTAGCTAGTAGGATATCATACATGCTCTTATACCCTAACATATACCAACACAAGCCCATTGGCACCCACACTTAACTACCCATGGCCAAAAGGGCCAACTGCTACTTCCCCTACCACTGCAGCAGCTGCTGCTACGCAAGCAGTACAAAATCTAACCTCATTGCAAACTATGCTAAGGTAAGAGCCAAGCCAACTAACCCACCTAACTAAATACCAACATTCTAACTTCTCCAAAGCCAAAATCTCAACTGAACTTAATCCCTCACATATGGCTAATTTGCCATAGCCAACCCTCTCTAACTCTCACTACATGTCACCACCAAACACTCATGACACACCAACATATATGTACCACACACATACAACTATAAGGTACTCTAATGGACATTAACTGATACCAAACTCACTTTCCTCTGTTAATTTCTGATACATACTAATCCTTCATGGATTTGGCTCACTCTAGATATTCCCATTCTAAAACTCATCTCACTAGGACTCACACACATACAATGGGCACTGCCTACATGCTACTGATTCACTCTTACTATCAAGTTCCTGACCATAACTCTGATGGTATTTGACACTAATCTATACACTCTCCTATGCCAACTGCCCAAACAAGGTACTGCCTACTTCAATCACCTGGCATCCCTCTAATCCTTACGATCAAAACTCACACACACAAGAACTTAGTAATACACTAGACACTATCATAATACTGGTACATACATGCACTAACTCATAAACCCTATATTAATACTATTTTGATACTTATATCACCATCACTACCCATATATGAGTGTCAAGAGACACTCAACTGAACCCTCTTCAACCCAACTGAGCTAATGGCCTACTCCAAAGCAATTGCCACATCTGAACATGAGCAAAGGGCAGTGATGCAAGGTGCATCATGAAATATAGATGGCAATGGCTAAGTGTAGTGCACAGGTAGGTGGTATACTTAAGTATGCAGGACAAAATACAACCAGGACATGATGGGGGTGTATGGCAGAACAAAATAACACATGTCAAATTTGGACATAACATAGAGGCATGACTAATTGATGTTTGCAGGTGGTAAGTGTGTGTGTCAAGAATGTCAATTAGTGATGTGTCCAAGCAATGTATGAGTGACGGTGATTGCAAGTGTGTCAAATAGTGAAGGAGTGTGTGTGTGAACAAGTGAATGTGTCCAACCAAGTGTCAACCTGTGTCACAAGATGTGTCTAGCATGTGTCCAACATCGTGTCAAGTACCAGTGTCCACGAACTTGTCCAAATAAGTGTCAAAATAGTGTCCATAAGAAGTATCAGAATAGTGCACAACAGGTAAGTGCATGCGTGTGGTGCGTGTGTGTCGAGCTCTTGTAGGACACCTGTATCATGCCAGTGTGTCGTGCATTAGTGTCATCATGACCACCACGTATCAAGGTTTCCAAGTGTCCAACAAGTACATGTCTAAGTGGTGTCAAACGTGTCGAACAAGCCATATCAGAGAGTGAGAACTTTGTGTGCACGACACCCGATAGGTATCTATGAGATGAATATCTCATTGATTTCAAAATAAAATTATCCCAAATCTCGTGTGTGTAATGACAGAAATTGCCCCGACCTACCCAACAAGTTGCACTCCAAATCGTGTCGTGTCCATTGAGATCTAGACTCGTGGCAGCAGGACAGTGCAACTAGGTGCAGCGCATATCCTCGTGTCCAAATTTGACACAAAAAACTCCCTAAAATTGACTCAGTCACAAAGATAATTAATCTACACAATATTAGCTACACAAATATATAATTAGTTTAGAAAATAGAGAACAAATGTTTCTAAGGGGTATTTAGTCGAACACTTTGAATAGCTCTCCGATACTCCTCAAATACGCACCCTAAATGTATTTGATTTCCAACCAAACTTGGCCTAGGGCTAGGGGACCCTAAATGAATGCATCTATGGTGAGAAATCTAGAAATTAATGGGTTTAGAGGTCATTACCTATTGAGAGTTAAAATCTCAATGAAAAGCCCTTGAATCGATCCCACACCAATTCCTATGGTCAAATTGCTCCCAATCCTTGATAGCTAACCAATAAGATCTCCTCTACTCTAGGGGAGTGTAATGCAATTGATTTGGTTCAATTTGGAGATGATTTGGAGAAAGGTAGAAAAATTAGGGAAGAACAAAAATTTTAGGGTTAGGGTTTGTAAATGGAAGGAGGCAAGGGGCTAATGATTACTTATAAGGAAGGGGAGGCACTACATGGCTGGTCATAAAGTTTCTAGGGTTTGGTTTAGGTTCAATTGTGTCTAAAGGCCTTCTCAAGTGTAATTCAAGACCTTTAGGTAAAGGCCCAAACTAGATTAGGTTTTTCTAGAAAATATCTAGTCCTAACATAATATCTAGATATTCTAGAACTAAGTTAACTTGTTCTAATCTACTAACTAAGCCTCTAGGTTCATAATCAACTTTTAGATTAGGGTAATTCTAGGGTTTTACTAACTATAACACTTAGCACATTACTAATTAATTAAAATTCAAAAATAATCAAATATTCACAATTACCAAAATACCCTTGCTATAAAAAGTGGTGGTGACAAGTGGGTGATCTGATAGCAGGTTCTGTTCTTCTCGATTCTATTTTCATATTTATTTGTTTGATTTTGGTGCTTATCGTAGTTTTGTGTCTGTATCATTTACTGTTAGACACCATCTTACTTTTGAACCTTTGCCTAGGACTTGCAAGATCATGACTTGAGTGGTATCTTCCTAGTCAGTGATGTTTGCAAGGATCAGAGAATTATTTTGGGAGGCCGAGAACTAGATGTTTGTTTGTTCGTGATGCCACTACCAAGTAACTATATGGTATTCGGGATGGACTGGTTGAGTAGAAACCATGCCAGTATAGATTATCGTGGAGTCAGAGTTCTTTTCAGATCGTCGAGAGAGCCAGAGTTTGAGTTATCCAAAGGAGAGACGGAGCCGAACAGCGGAGTCTTCTAGGGAGCTTTAGTAGAGGAGCATAGTGTGCAACATCTATTGATAGCTGAGTTCATGGACGTCTTTTCGGAGGAGTTGCCAGGGTTACCTCCGGATAGATATATGGAGTTCTCTATAGATTTGGTACCAGGTGTAGAGTCGATATCTCAGCATGTCTATAGAGTGAACAACAGCGAGCAGTTGGAATTGAAGAACCAAGTGGATGAGTTACAGGACAAGGGCTTCATCAGGTTGAGTTCTTCACTGTAGGATAGACCGGTGCTCTTTGTGCTGAATAAGGATGGGTCGGTATGGATGTGTATCGACTACAGAGCTCTCAACAACCTTATGATCAAGAATAGATACCCGCTGCCGAGGATCGATGATCTGTTCGATCAGTTGAGCGGAGCGAGTGTATTTTCTAAGATTGATCTGAGGTCAGGTTACCATCAGGTGAAGAAAAAAGGAGAATATTTTAAACAGCTTTTCGGATGCGGTACGGCCTGTTTGAGTTCTTGGTGATGCCATTTGGGTTAACCAATGCCTCGACGGTATTCATGAATATGATAAACTAGGTGTTCCATCAGTATTTGATAAAAATTTGTGGTAGTGTTCATTGATGGCATCTTGGTGTACTTGAAGACCCTAGAGGATCATGAGGAGCACTTGAGAATAGTTCTGGAGACTCTCATAAAGAAGTTATATGGCAAGCTTTCAAAGTGTGAGTTCTTCTTGATCGGATTGAGTTCCTAGGTCATGTTGTGATCGGAGAAGGAATCTCAGTTGACCCAAAGAAGATCAGAGAAGTTGAGGCATGGACCGCTCTGAGTTCAGTTGCAGAGATCAGGAGCTTTCTGGGATTGGCATGCTACTACATGAGGTTTGCTCATGATTTCTTTCGGGTTGCAGAGCCATTGACTAGGCTGACCCGAAAGGACACAGAGTTTGTCTGTTCAAAGGAGTGTCAGGTCTCCTTTGATGAGTTAAAAAGAGGTTGATGACAACTCCAGTTTTGACATTGCCATTAGGGACAAGCAGTTTTACTATCTATAGTGACGCCAGGGAAGGGTCTGGGTTGTGTCTTACAGCAGGATGGGAAGGTGGTTGCCTATGCTTCCAGTCAGTTATGTCCGCATGAGAAGAACTACCCTACCCACGACTTGGATTTGGCAGCGGTTATCTTCGCTCTCAAGTTGTGTAAATACTATCTATACGGAGAGCAAATGAAGATCTTCACGGACCACAAAAGCTTCAAGTATGTGTTTACCCAAAAAGAGCTGAACATAAGGTAGAGGAGATGGTTGGAGTTGATGAAGGACTTCGACATCTCATTGCAGTACCATCCAGGAAAGTCCAACATGGTTGTCGATGCCTTGAGCAGGTATCCGGTAGCCGTGTGTTTGACGGTAGATTGTTATTTGCTAGCAGACCTTGAGAGCTTGGAAATCGAGGTGATAGTGTCAGGAGTTGAGATACAGTTATGGGGACTGCAAATTCAGTCGGACTTAATGGATAATCAAGTTGACTCAGTTTGATGATGTAGCCTGCGGAGTATCTGAGAGCAGGTTTGAGCAAGACTTCTGGATGAGTTTGTTATTGCAGAGGATGGAGCATTGAGGCATGGTTCCAGACTGTGTGTGCCTAGTGGAGACCTTCGAGAGCAGGTTATCCTGAAGGCTCACCGCTCTCAGTATTCTCTGCATCTAGTGCTAACAAGATGTATAGAGACCTGAAGGAGCATGTTTGGTGCTATGGTATGAAGCGGGAGGTAGCACGCTTCGTAGCCAGATGCTTAGTTTGCCAGCCGGTAAAGGCAGAGAGGCAGAGGCCAGGAGGATTATTGCAGCCATTGTCCATTCTAGAGTGGAAGTGGGAGCACATCACGATGGATTTTGTTTCAGGATTGTCGCATACACCAGGAGAAAAAGACGCAATTTGGGTCATCGTAGACAGGTTAACCAAATTATTCCACTTCTTGCCATTCAAGGTAGGGTTGGCTACAGAGAGACTAGCAGAAATATACATGAGACAGATTGTCTGACTGTATGGAGTTCCCGTGAGCATTGTGTCACTACCACTTTTCTAGATTTAGGGTATTTTAGTAATTGTGTGATATTTTGAATTTTTGATTATTTTATTAATTTGATTGGTGTTGTAGTTTTTGATTGGTACTCTCGGTATTAGCATATGGTTTAACCCTAGTTAACCTTGATTAGAAGACTAAACATGTGATTGGAGACTTAATTAGCTAATTAGAATTTAAGTTAGAGCTTAGTCCTAATTAGGAAATAATTCAAGTTATTTTTAGGCTATTTAATATATAGCTTTTTGGCCTTTTTGCTAATGGACTCCTTTTGGACTTTAGTTGTATTATGGCCCATCCTAAACCCTAAGCTAACCCTAGCAGCACCCGGCTGGCCACAATAGCAGCCCCCTATATGTGTTATGGTATAGTAGCGGTCAAGCTTTCTCAAAACCCTAGAAATTTCTATTCCCTTTCAATAGCATCTTTTCCTCAATTCTTATCCAAATCAGACCAAACGAAGTACGTTGCGATCCTTGGAGGAGAGAAACTTGCTGGAGACTTTCTAGCAAGGAATCAGAGGCTTTGGACCAAAAGAAATCGGCGTCGGGACATTTGGAGGCTCGTTTCATTGAGATATTGACTCGCAATAGGTAACCCCTCTAAACCCATATAAATTTTAATTTTTCTTCATAGATGCATCCATCTAGGTGTTCCGGACCTATATATGCAGTTTGGTAGGATTTTGTATCCATTTGATAGGCGTATCGGACGCGAGTCGGTGTATTAGAACACGTGTTCGATGAAATGCCTCTTAGAATCGAAAGTTCTTATTTTTTATTATGTTTTCACAAATTTGTTGCTGTTGATATTTGAAACAAGATCTCTAAAGACGGATCTCAATTTGACACATTTTTGGTGTCCAAATTGGACACGGGGACGTAATACGAGATCCCGTATACAACTCGTGCACTGTCCTGCATTATGAGTGTCATAACTCGATGGTTGGACACACACAAAAAAGAAGAAGAAATGCTATCTTTTTTATTGGCGCAAGGCACAATAAATCGAGTACGCCTGACAGATCCTGCACTGAGGATCCCTGAGTACAAAAAGAATTCTGGGGAATGAGACGATGGAGATCGAGCGACAGTTGCGCCTTTACTCCGTTGACACTCCGATTTATAAAACTGGGAGAAAACCTAAGAAAATTGCTAACTCTCGGCTCACTGACAAGACGGACAGCAATTTGGCTCTTGAAATGCTCTCCTTCTGTGTTCTTTTGAAAAGGTATGAGACCCCTATTTATAGTCGTTTTGTACTGAAACAACTATTATGCGCCCACAGGAGAAATATACTGATTTTTTATATGGGCGCATAGACTTCCTTTGGGCGCATAAGGTGTAGGAGCATGAAGGCTGCATGATCGTGGGTTGATCGTGGGGTTGACGTGGCCGCATACTTCGGTGCACGATTGCTCGTGAGACTGACGTGGCCGCGTGCTACGGTGCATGACTGATCGTGGATGTTGACTGAGTCGTAGGGATCTGCTGCCTTGGGCACATAGTATGGGATCAAGTTTATGTGCCCACACTTAGGTGTGTGTTTGATCTGCATAAAAATAATGTGGGCGTATAGCCCTTCTTCGATCATGTGGGCGCATAGCCCCTCTTTGGTTATGTGGGCGCATAACTCCTTTTGTCATGTGGGGTAAATAGTCTTGTATTTTTCATGCTTCTACAAGACCGCCTTCAAAGTTTTTGAGACTCGAACAAGTGTCGAAATACTTTGAAAGAAGCATAGGAAAAACTGTCTTCACTAGCTTCATGGGCGCATGATGGGTATGACCCCTTTGGGCGTATAGATGTTTGCTAGGCTGTCGAAATGTGGCTATTGAGATCTTTCTTGGAAATCTGAAGTGATAGACTCATTTTGGAACGTAATTTGAAAAGGCCCGCTCTTTATGCGATGTCTATGCGTAGTCCTGCATCAGCAAATAGCAGGCGCATAATCTGCAAAAGATCGAGTCTCTGCATAGGCGTATAGACCATATGGGCGCATAGATCGTGTGGGTGCATAGGCCATGTGGGCGCATAACTCCCCGTTCATGCCTATAAATAGGACTTAAGGAGAGAGAAAGTTCATTCTCTCTTCTTTTTCTTCAGAAATTTCAAAGAGTTTTTTTTTTTCTTTTACTCTCTTTCGAAGCAATCATGTCTCCCAAGGCTGCTTCGACTCCCAAGAAGTCTGTAAAGGGCAAGAAGGCTGCAGAAGCTAGTTCTCCTCCTTCGGCAGCGTCTCATCTGGTACAAGACCCCATCCGGGGTGAGGCAATGTCTCAAAAAATGAAGTCTCGAGCGTTAATTTGTGACGCTCAGACTTTTCTCTGCTTGGGCGCATAACCATCGATATGCGCCCAAAGCAAACATACTTCTTTTGTGAGCATTCTTATGCGCCCACAGATGTATGCGCCCACAACTTTGTTGTGTCAGCGCACATATATATTTTTTGTGTCTTGCGCCCACACACTTTGTTGTGTCATGCTCCCACATAGAACACGTACTTTGAAGATGCTTATGCGTCCACAGGCCCTTTGGGTGCATAACATCAGAGCGCATAGAATTTCTCCAGCACTTAACTTTTTTTTTATAGATTCTAAGTCTGACTTTTTCTTTTGTCTTTGCAGTTGACATGGTTGTCCCGGCTCTTGGTGGAATTCCTCTCGGCTCTGTCCGCCATGCTCTAGATTCAAGCCTCGTCACCGTAATAGTCAGAAATGCCCAGGTGAAGATCAGCCATGACCAGCCTTCGGTGCGGATGATCTATATGCTTGAACAAGATAAAATGTTCTTAAAGCAGAGGATGAACGATGAGAAGTTCATGCCCGAAGGGGTGTGGAGCTTCAAGAGTACCGTACTTTTTGTTTGGTGACAGCCTGGGATTTGAGGACGAAGAGAAAATATGTCTAGAAGACCCTTTGGTGTCAGGTTAAATAACCAAAGGATATGGTTACCATCGATGAAGCGCCAATGCCCTCTATCGACGTTTACTGATCTAGCTGTATGGAGGCAAATGAAATAGGACCTGACCCCTGAACTGCATGGGGTCGTCTTTGGAAAGATACAATTTAACTCCGGTGACCGAAAGAAGGACACTTTTAAGTGTGTCAAGGGCAGCACATCCTACTCCACGAGGGGGCTGCCTCCTGGCGCCATAATAAACGATGTCTCGACTGATCTTCACCCTTATGCTGCTGAGACTCTCTCCAACTTGATGCTGTCAAAGAAGGAGTCGTATCCAGGAGGAAAGCTGTAGATGGAAGGTTGAAGATACTCTGTCCCGTTTTGGAGTGACCTTACTGAATGGGTGCTCTCGACTTACGGGGCCACCCTAAAAGCTACCGGCCTTTTTTATGCCATTAGAGCCACCCAATATGGCATAAAGGTTAATTGGCATATGTTTATCTCGTTGGAAGAGTTGTACAACTATCACACATGTACCTTCTTCACTCCGGATGGGAAGATAGGTCTGACTCTTTACGAGATGCAGGCGATATCAAAACTTCCCTGGCGGATCGAGCCATACGAAGAATACGTCCCCTGTGATGAGGAGCTCCTAGATTTGGAGAAAGAGAACTCTGAGATGATGGAGGTATAAAAAGAGTTACTCTGTCACCTCTTCATTTGTCACCATGTCACAAAGAAGGGTAAGACTGAGGGGTCCCTTCCCCATACGAGAGCTTGGACCAACTACATCTTCATTAGAGAAGAAGGAGACAGCCAAGTTTTTTTGGACTCGTAAGCTGTCACTACCACTTTTCTAGCTTGAGGGTATTTTGGTCATTTTCAAATTTTGGAATTAATTTGGAATTATTATTATTTATAATTAATGTGATTTTTAAGTGATTTTAGTATAATTGATTTTTGGTGTTCTAGTGGACTTTGACTTATGTTGACTTTGGAGACTAACCTAGTGGCTAACCTAGGTCATGACTATGTGATTAGGATATGGGACCCTAGGTTGACTTAAGTTAGTGAGGATTAACTCATTGGAATTAGTTTGGGGAAATTAGGAGCTAGATTGATTAATGAATGGCTTGTGAAATCACAAGTCATTTTATGACTTAAAGGCTTAATGGCCCATAGGCCCACACCTCTTGAACCAAACCCTAACCCTAAAAATCTGGCCGGCCGTAGTGTGTTCCCTCCCTATTTATATCACCTTGAAATTAGGGCTTGCCTTTTTAGGAATCATTGCCATTTGGAAGAGGTGAGTCTCCATCTTTGTAAATTCTTAAAAAATCCATTTTAACTCCAAATTCCTTCAAACTAATTGCAATAGGACCTAATATTAGTCTACTTGCTGTTATTGTTGAGTATTTTCAGGAAAGACACAATTTGAGGGAGTTTGGTGCCTTGAAGAACTCTTTCTATTTGGGGATTTTGACCATTTGTTCTTCAATAGGTATAATCCATTCTATTGCATATAAATTCTGTTAAAATTCATTTCTAGGATGTCCTAACCCTAACCTAACAGTAAGGATAGGCTAACCCTAGAATTTGAACCCTTTTCGTGTCCGTATCGGACACGTATCAGTGTATATAGGAAGTGTTCGACGAAATGCCTCAAAGGGCATTTCGTTCGATTTTGTGATTTGTGTTTGAATAGGAAAATCAATATTCACCTCGCTTATGCATTCCTTGGACACTGAGCACGATTTCGTGTTGGGTTGTGTCGACACGAGCACGTGGACACGCGGTCGTGCGTGCACGTGCGCTGGCAGGTTGATGCCCTGCTACTCGGGTGCATTTTCTCTGTGCACACCGCGTTTCAACCCACTAAACTTGACACATGTGTCGTTCTCATGACTGACATGAGATCTCTCGAGTTTCACGAGCTCTCAGTGTCGTGTCGGACACGGATTCGTGCATACACGTGTGGTACACTGTGCGGTTCAGTGTGCAGTATTGTGAATCTGTGTTAATTCGATTTTAATAGTTTAAATAATGTTTTTAATTATTAGTTAGATCCTAAACATGACGTTTAATCCCTGTTATATTAGTTTTGTATTTAGAAATGGTTTGATGTGGTGAAATGGGTTCGAAATTGGGAATTTCTACATTTCTGATACGCAGTCCTGATACATGGTTTTCCAATTGTTTTCCTAATTCTAATTCCCTGTTTTGTTCATGTTTTCAACTGATTTTGAACCCCACATATTATAATACTTGCTAGCTAAGTTTTTACATTCAAATATGGACTTTCGATTGTGAGAATGGAATTTTGGTTAGTGTGTTGATTCATTTTCGAATTTGATTGAACTGATATGGGATGTTGTACTAAACTGAGAATAGTTTTTAAACCAATACCTGAACTATTTTCCTTAATCTGAAATGTTGAACTGAGGTTCATTATTGAACTGTTTTCCTGATTCTTTCATTCTATTTCAATATTGTTCTTCTTTTAAAAACTTGGGATGCTTTCCTATCAACTGAAAACCAATACCTGAATTTACCTTTATATTAATTGCAATGTTGTGTTCTTCTAAAAAACTGAGATTATGTTCCCAGTTTCCCATTAACTGATATGGAATTGCTCACTGTTTTCATTGTAAAATCTGAGATTCTTCTTTGGTTAAAACCTGAGAATAGGAATGGTTTATTACTTGAATTGTTTTCCTTTCCTTTTCTATACCTAAGTATTCATTCTTAAACCAGAGAATTCCAGTTTTTCCTATTTTTATGAACTATAGATAGACTGTTTAGAAACCTGAGAATATGTGTAAACCTGAGTTTAGTTCTTCATTATACTGTAAATGAAGGTTGGTTGAACTCTTAAATTGTTGAACTGAGTTTACATCAGTCCTTAACTGGGTTGTTGTATTAACTGATTTCCTTTTCTTTTGAATTGACTGAAAACTGATTTTTGATTCATGATTTATGTAGAAACCTGAGAATGGAACTGATGACTGTGTGGTTTCAAACATGTGTCAACCTGAGTTTCATGGTTTAGCATTGTTTCCCTCTTCCAGTTTCTATAAAACCTGTTTTCTATTAATAGAATTTAGGCTTTGTTGTATACACTGTTTCTTAAATTCTGATTACACACATGTCTCTAATCTAACACACACACACCCACAGATTGCTCACTATTTCCAGGATGCATATCCCTGTTTACCTTCCAGTTTCACATTGAACATTACACACACAATGCACTCTAGACTCACACACATGTGTAACACTGTTTTGTACCTACTGTTATATTTCCTTCACCCACCCTTGTATCCATGTGTCCCTCTCTCTCCCTTCCTATGCATACATAGTTATATATGCTTGTGTTATATATATAAGTTACCTATGTATGTATATATGTTGAGGGATATATATATAGGCATCCTATAATACATAGTGTTGTACTTATATATATTAGTTATATATAGGAATGTGTAAAAATGTATATATATATATATGATATTATGTGATATGATATGTTATGATATATGGGTGAAATTGTATAGTGACTATAGGATAGATGTATTCTTAATAGACTATTAGACATAGTCATGTCATGTGGTTATGTGATTATGGTATGGTTAGACATGGTATGCCTAGTTGGAGTCTAGATGGACTGTTTAGTCTTATTAGACCTAGAATGGCTTGTTAGACCTAGATTAGACTAGTTTGACTTAGGTTTGACTTGGTTGACCTAGTTTGACTTCTAGGGTTGACCAGAGTTGACCAAGAGTTAACTTTGGTCCAGATTGACCTAGATTCATGTAGAATGCATTGTAGTGCATTTCATTACTATTTTGGACTTGTTGTGACTTGTACTGTTCTAAATAGGAGCCAGACACCACTCCTCGGATAGTACTTTCATCTCGGACTTTCAGTTAGCAGGCGAGTACATTCTCTGATCTTTTCATACCTATATGGACTATATTCTTGCTCTAGATTACTCTACATGATGCTGACACATATCTTCACGGATTAGTACTATATGGATCCTTTTCTGAGATGTTATCCCTCTACGGGTGCATCGGATATTTCATGTTCATGTACTTTATCATGTGCATCAGGTACTCCTTGTACTCGTACTAGTTTATGTTTTTACATGTTCTCATGTGCTTTCATGTGCTTCATGTGCTTTCATGTGCTTATCATGTGCCTTATGTACTACTCATTACATGAGTTCACGTATCTTAGCTGTATTCATGTGCTTATAACATAACTTGAACGGATCCTTGTGTATTGATTGGGGCGGAGTGAGTAGAATTGGTTATGTGAACACTATCCCCAGTAGCTGTATTCATGTGCCTCCTTATTTGTATTCATGTGCCCCCAAGCCGTTTACATAACCATATTGTACTCTAAATCACTTAGCCACTTACAGTCTCTACTATCATGTATTTACTTTCAGTTACAAAATATCTCCTGTTTACTCGTACTTCCATTCAGCACTTCCTGTATTTTACTCTATTGCATAATTTATACTCCTAACCTGCTATGAACTGTTTGAGAGATGTATGCTCGTTCCCATCCTGACTGGACCTGTTGAAATATTACAGAGGACGAGGCTGAGGCGTTCTGCCCTACTTACTACGGTGCCATACTAGATGAGTGCCTGGACTTGGACCAGCAGCAGGATCCATTAGCAGTAGACGACACTCCATTAGTTTAGGATTGTCTTACTTTTCTGGATTACTGTATTAGATTTTGAGATATTCTGAGATATGTATTATTTTAGACACTTAGAATTCTGGATTGTATCTCTGTGATTCTCCTGTTCTGGATATTTTATCTTTCATTATCATTCTATCTTCCTGTTCTACCTCAGCTGTGGTTGAGTTATATTTCTGCTATGTCACCCCCATTCGGGGAGTATAACTGTTATTACCTTCAACTGTTAGATGTTGTGACCTAGGACAGCGTTCTACCGTCGATACTGCGGCGTAGGCTGGACGTACCCACGTCACGTGCCCTTACTCTAGGGTGCGGGTCGTGACATAAGCCCTCGACGAAATCTGAGATATAGCAACTGATGACAGATCACAGGGCAGTAGACATTGAAGATAGTGATGATCCCGAAGAAAACTTCCCGGTTTATTATTTCTTCAGACAGGCTGAGTTTAAATTTCAGAAAAGGCTATACTAGCCGCCTTTCTGATGACATGGCTCCGCAATTGTGTAGTCCCTGGTGGTTCAGGGTCTATTGAAAGGATAAGCCGGGGTATGATACTTCCCGCTGTAAAGCCAGCATTTGGATACCAGCTTGCCCTGTTTCCTACGATGGTCTGTGCCATCCAACCAGGTTTGCAACACTTTGTTGTTAATGCGGTGACGCCTGATGGTAGAATGGACTTTGTCAGGACTAAATTTTCCTTTCATTACCTGATGGGATGACAGGTGCTACACTGTCCCAGATTAATGAATGTCGGGCTGATGGCAGACACTTTGGTGAAAGATGCCTTTCTTCGAAGATTGAAAGATGCAGACTGGACCGTCACATGGGTGCCTGTTTGCAAGAGGGCTCCGAGTTTTCTGCAGAATTATGAGTTCTTCAGAGTGTCGCCTCCGTCTTGTAGTAGCCGTACAGGAGACACTTTAGTAGATGAGGGAGCACTCACTACTAGCCTTCCTACGTGGGCGTTCCATTGGCTTCAGCCCATTAGGCCTTTCCAGCTGGTGCTCGGGAATAAGAACCACACTTTTCTAGAACCTTATCTGCCGAGTCGCTTTGTATGACAGCTCGGCTACAACCAGCTTCTTTTGGGCAACCCCAACCCACATCTACAGTCGATAGGAAGCCTGATCGATGGGGCATGTGCATGGGGTTACTACAACGCAGGATGTACGGGGACAATTTTTACCTTGCCAGAAGATAAGCCTGAATCCATATGCTCTTTGCTGCTGCCAAGTTCTATATTCAGGTCAATACCCTTCATCCTCGGTATGACCATAAGCAGAGTTTAATATCGGAGACTAGGCTTGCCCCCACTCTTGCCGATATAGGACGAGTATGCGCAAAGGAGGGGGTCACAGAAGGGAAGGTGCCGCACCCTCAGCTGAGCCAGCTGCAGCGCCACAGCAGAGAGTCGTTCTTGAGGAGGCGGCTGTTATAGTACCTCAGAGAGAGGATACTGAAGATCCTCTTCCTGATACTTCTCACAAGAGGAAAGCTTCCACTGAGCTGGTTCAACGGTCCAAAAGGAAGAAGATTGTTGTCTCCAGAGGGAGAAAGAAGGTCACGGATGTGAGCGCCGGCTTGCCTCCTCCCAGAAGATCTTCTCGTCAAATTCAGAGGAGTGAAACGGCATCACAGGCCGTTACTATCTCGGAGGTAGACCCCTTTCTGGATTCCATAGCCGTTTGGTAGATCCAGTATTCATGCTACCTACAAATAACTTTCTCTCACCCTTGCGTTTGTCCTTTGCACAGGACGTTGAAGTCACGGCCGAGGCAGGTGCTTCTTCGTCTGAAAAGGTGGACATAACAACGGTGTCCACTGCTCGTCCTCAATCGATGGATAAAGGTGGGTCTTCTTCAGTTGTAAGGTTTGAGTAAAGGGAGGATCAGGACGAAGGCCCAGACCATGATGGCGATCAGAAAGCCAGTCCCTTCTATGACATCTCTTTGGGGGATATGTCTGAAAAGAGTTGGATGAAAATTAAGTCCAATCAGCTCACCCTCCTTTGGGTATGCCATTCTTGCACTTTTCTTCGGATGAGATTTTTTGACTTTAATTTTGCGTACAACTTGTGAGGCTGACTTCCGTCGTATATTCCCTTGTAGACAAGAAGAGGGAACAAAGCACGGAGGTTGCCCCAGATATCGGGCTAGACAAGAAGCTGCCCTTGGTTCTCCTAGTAAACCGGCATCGGTTACTGAAGAAGTCTTTGATCGGCCCGTCGAGACGGCTATTATTGAATCAGCTTCGGGTCCAGTTGGGACCGTGGAAGGCAAGCAGCCTGATACTGCTTTGGCTGATGTTGACAGTGAGCGACCTGGGTCTGCTCTTATTTCCTTCGCTCCAGTTGATACTGAGCCGATAGGAGGTATGAAATTATAACTCCTTCATACTCTTTAAGTAAGTTTTTTTTGTTACTGATATGTATATTGCTTTATTTGTCAGGTTCGGCTTCCTCCCAAGTAGCTCTCCCTGGGATAGAAGATCCCCATCAAGCTTCATCTCCAACGACCTCTTCTGAAGATGATGAGATGGCTCAAGAAGTCAGAAGAGCTTTCTACTCCATTTTAAAAGTAAAGCTTCCTGGAGTTTTGAACCGAAATGCCACCTTCGGGCCTGTGAAGGCTGTTACTGAATGCCAGGTGACAGTCCTTGAAAGCATTGCTGGCTATGAAGAGCGAGCTAATGCTTTAAGGAAGGTCATAGCTGACTTGGAAAATTAAGTGGCCAAACTCTGAGAAGTCAGTCTGCGAAGCCCAACATTATTTTTTCTTGAGGAGGACATGGCTCTGATTGAGGCTCTTGAGGAGGAGGAAGAAACTTTCCAAGCAAGGAAGGAGGCGCTGGCTAAAGAGATCATTGAGCTGGCTGATCAGTATGAACAGTTTGATGCTACAGGTAGGGCTCGTATTGCCTCAAACAATAAGCTGGACATCCAGATCACTGAAAAGTACAATCAGATTGTGCAGCTACACAGAAATTACCCAGCTTGAGGCCGACTTACGAACAGTTACGTCTAAGCAGGAAGATTACGTGGTTCAGGCTGCTGTAACTGCCACAACTTCAGACCAATTGAAGGCTCAGCTGGTGAAGTTGGAAGATGAGCATATGAAACTGATTCCTTTCAAGGATGAAGCTGCTCGGCAGGAAGAAGCACGTCATCGTGCCTTTGTCAAATCTCAAGCTGAAATCAAGGCTCTGAGGGATAGCATCAATCGATTGTGTATCCCTTAAGTCTTTTGTTTGTAATTGGCTCTTTTTAGCCGAGAAACTCTTGTATTCTGCCTTTTTGAAAATGATTCAATAAAGAATCTTTTGGCTTTTTGAAATTCATGAATGAAGTTTGTGAAATATCAGAACTAGAGATAATGTGGACATTGTAAGGATACCTCTGGTGGGTATTCCGCTAGGGAATTGGATGTGGACTCATTACCCGTTTTATATTCAAGGTTTTTTTATATAGATAGTAAGTTGAAAGAAGCTGCTAATAGAGGTAATATGAACGTAATAGCAGAGAATATTTTATACCTCTACCAGAGGTAATATGGACGTGGATGAGTATATAACATTTAAATAGGAGTCAGTAAATAATTCAGAGGTTATATGGACGTGATTATCTTTGACGAAGAGATATTTCCGGTAGGTATTCCGCTGGGAAATTTGATGTGGACTTATTATCTGTATTATGTTCAAGATTCTCGAACATAGGTAATAAGTTGAAAGAAGCTGCTAATAGACGTAAAATGGACGTAATAGCAGAGAATGTTCTATATCTGACCAGAGGTAATATGGACGTGGACGGATATATAACATTAGGTAGGAGTGGATAATTCAGAGGTAATATGGACGTGATTATCTTTGATGAATGCTTTACTCAGAGGTTATATGGACGTGGCAAAATATTTCTTAATTATCCCACTTGGGAAATAATTATCGGAAAACAGTTCAGAGGTAATATGTACGTGACTGTTTGCGTAAGACCAAGTTTGGACAGAGTCCAAAACGAAGATAACTCCACTGGGGAATCTTTTTTAGAGGACCTATTATCCATGGCGTATCCAAGACTCTTGAAATACGGATAATAGTTAGATAATTTTTTGAATCACATAAACATTGTATTGTACATTTACATGATTAAAACAGGGTATGTGTGAATGTTGTACATGAAGGTTATACATAATATTTTTTAGGAACTTGCCGTTGATCGGCATCATAAGCAAGTCACCATCAGGCTTGGTTAGTCGATACACACCATTAGAATACACTGATTCTATAACGAAAGGACCTTCCCATTTAGGCTAGAATTTTCCTTTTGTCTTGTGCGTCATAACCATTGGTCTTCTCACTGCTAAGATCAGATCACCAACTTGAAAGATTCTTTCCTTCACCTTTTTTATTAAAGGCTCTGGAAAGGCGTGCTTGGTATAGCTCAATCCGCTGTTGAGCTAATAAGCATTTTTTGTCTAGCGCTTTCAGCTTTTGTAGTCGCAGACGGTAACTTTCTTCGGCAGTCAACTCACTGGCTAAGGCTACTCGAAGAGAGGGAATCTGGATTTCTAGGGGAAGAACTGCTTCACTCTTATAAACCAGAGAGAATGGCGTACTGCCTGTTGGAGTCCAGACCGTTGTACGATAGGACTAGAGACATTCGCCGAGCTTCTCATTCCAATCGCGCTTGTTTGAAGATACGAACTTCTTGAGAAGTTTGATGATAGTCTTATTGAAGGCTTCTGCTAATCTATTAGCTGCTGGATTGTGTTGGCCCATTGGTCATGGTCAAACCTGATTTTAATAATTGATTAAATACTGTCTCGATATACGAAACAACTTAGATGTTTACTCAAGATATTTTGGACACTTGAACACTGATAAAGATTGGATATCTATTCAGTTCAAGACCGAAGCGATGTTTGCCACTCGAGACTGTATTTGTTTATGCAATGTACTTTTTATATTTATTGAGTCTAGGAATACATTGTACACCGAGTCGTACTGGCAAATAGGCTATCCAAAATCGTTTTTAAAATTGACCTATGTTTTGAAAAACATCTCTTAATTACAAAAGCTTCTGAAGGATTTCAGAAAGCCCAAAAATATTTTTCTTAAAATAAACCTGACCAATCCTGACAGAACTCGGCCAGAGTTCGGCCAAGGTGAATGTTATATGAACGTTGGTTTTTGAACTTGGCCTCCCTTCAGTTGTGGTTTGTTACATAGAATTTTGTCCGAATTCTGCCCGAATTCTGTCAGAGTTCTGTCTTTGGAAAAACTATAAATAGAGTTGAATTCTGATCATTTCAAATCACTCATTCACTTTCATCTCTTCTCTTCTAAAGCTTACGTTTCTTTCAAAGAGTTTTCTAAAAGCTTTTATTTTCAAATCCCAAGCCAGCTACAATTTGTCACGCCCCAGATCCAGAATACTGGAGAGCGGAGGATAGACACAGCCAGCTACGTACATTGAAGTGAATCTCACCTCGTAATACGGTCACGGCTGTCTAGATGCATGAGGGTTTACTACAAGCCATCATTCTCTTAAGGTCAAGAACAAGCCTAGTGTCTCAATCTCAAGCAAGCAAGTAATTGTAACAAGATGGTAGATCATTAGACATACAAAGTAAGGCGTCCAATACATTATATATCAAGATGATCATGAAGCTAGTCATACAAAATGTGAAGACTAGCAAGAGTTTAAGTCATACATGATCAACCCTAGGATTTGTCAATCATGTTACACCCCGTAGGCAGATATTAAGTAAAAGTTGCAAACGAGCTAACACTTGCTCGGCGGCTAAACTCCTCAAAAGAATATTTTTACAATAGAGTGGGAGAGCAAAATAAAACCTACTCGTTGCTAGGATTCCGTCTAGTGGTCACCATCTGGCAGAAAAGCTGGGAGATCCTCGGAAGCTGCTCCAAAATCTGGCCATACAAAACCAGCCGGGTCAGACCCCAGAAAGAGCAAGTGCCACAAAGGAGGCTTTACTTAAGAACTAAAACCAGCATATCAGCACATAAAATCATAGAAGAAATTGCATAAGACATAAGTAGAGAGAACATGGTGATAAATGATAAGATAGATAAAGGACTATTCCGGTAACTAAGTTGCATCCCGTAAACCAAACAAGGATCGAGGTTGTAACCCTTCACCTGAACAGAACTTAGCCTCTAACCAGTTATCGATAGAGTAAAGCATAAACAATCATGTCTAGAGATAGCCATGTACTGGGTCTAGACAAGACTAGACAGGATGGGACTCCATTCAATCATTCACGACCAAGCAAGAATACGGCTTGATAGTTAACTAGCTAGGATTATCACAAGCCTAGTTACTAGCAAGATGCAATGAGGATTCCTACGGCCACAAGCCCTGCAGACTATCCAGGTTATCCAGACGCAAGGTTCATATTAAGAGTTGGTAGCGGATACATCGCCTAGGAGACAAATGTATCCCTTGTTCATATAATAGTGGGTACATCGCCCAGGAGACAAATATACCCTATTAGGTGAGTTGGGGGTACAACACATGACAGTGTGCATATTACTTATTTCAAGGAGTGCCCCACATGACAGTGGGCTGGAAATGTGCCCTACTCGTCGGCAGGCTATAAGTCCATCAAAGAAGATGCCTAGATAACGAGATTGGCTGTAGCCGGAATATCTCTCTATATCCTCTACTTGATAAATTTAGTCATTAACCTAGTCAGATTCAGTATGAATTCCTGACCGTGGTAACCAGGGATATATGTCCTAGACATGATGCGAGACAAGACTGGTAGCTTTACAAGCACATTCAATACAATCACCCACGGTGTTCAAGAAGAGAATTTACTAGCATGTCAAGTTAGCCGTCGCAACAGCGTTTATGGATTACATGTCAAGGTTACTTGTCAGGGGTGCACCACAACGGGTCACCATCATGTCATGTTACTTGTCATGTTCTTATCTGGAGTGCGCCACGACGGGCCACTATCATGACAAGTTACTTGTACTTGTTACTTGTTAGGGACGTGCGACGATGGACCGCCATCATGGTTTATTACATGCCATTGATCATTTCGTGTTCACACATCATGGTTATGATCATAGCAGATCATCGTGTAAGCAAAAGAGACATAACCTGAGTGCGCCCAACGGGCCACCGATGTAAGGAAGACAACATAGATTAGAGCATATATAGAGGAAAGTACATGTCGTGTCAAACGAGAAAATGCCAAATCATTGCTAAGCCGTGCCACGGCTTGCAGAAGTCGTGCCACGATTTTCTATTTAACAAAAACATAAAAAGCCGTGCCACGATCAAACAAAATCGTGCAAATCATGCTAAGTCGTGCCACGACTTGCACAAGTCATGCTGTGTCGAGTCGTGCCATACCTAGCCGTGGCACGTACGAGTCGTGTTGTGTCATGAAGATCGATAGCGAGAAAATCGCATAAAATCATAAGTCGTAAAAGAAGCGATAAACCGAAACATGCAAAACCAAGGCATGAGGATCATGAGCATCCATGTGCCCAAGTGAAGGTGACTTATTGTAGTACCCTTTCCGAAAATTTTGAAATATTTGATTTATTATTTTAATCGATTTAAATGGTATATGCCCCAATATTGGTTTATTTAATTTCGTTATTATTATTTTGTTATTGAGGTTATTATTATATATTATTATTATTATTGGTGGGAATTGTCAAACAAATGTATATATATATATATATATATATATATATATATATATATATATATATATATATATATAAAATATATATATATATATATATATATATATATATATATATATATTCATATTTATATTGGCCCTACTCTACAAAGAGATATATTGAGGTTTACTTAGAATTTATTAATGTATAAAAATAGATGTGTGCGTGTATGCATATGTACTTGTTAATATTTTGTGATGCTAAATTGAAATATAGAAGATATATATATGTGTATATATATACATGTGTGTGTATGTGTGTTTGTATATATAAATGTATAATATAATATATGTGTATGTTTATGTAAATATAAATATACGTATATAGTGGGTATATATAATATATTTATGTGTGTATAAATATATGTATAAATGTACCTGTATATATATATATATATATATATATATATATATATATAAGAAATATATATATATATATATATATATAAGAAATGTAATAATAGATAAAAAAAATAAAAGAAATAATAAAACAGAAACAAAAACCAGCCAGGCCCAGCCTCTTCCCCAAGCACCCAACCCGGCCTGTCCACAGGCCCACCCAGATCCATGAAGCCAACCGTAGCATCCCCCTCCAACCCGAGTTCCCAGCCAGCCCGAGAGTCGAACTCAGATTATACAGTTATATATATAGGTAGAGCGAGAGAGTTTGGGAGCAAACTGCAAACCCTAACACCATGGTGCACCACCCCCTGCCCTGGGCGACCCACCCACGCCGCTCGCCGCCGGCGTCGCCACCACACTCGGCTGGGAACGGCCGCCGCCATCTGCGCGCGCGTGCGCAGGCGCAGGAGAACAACAACGAGGGCACTTGTGGCAACCCAATTTCGCGGGTAATTCCTCCCTCATCGCTCAATGTTTATCCGAGCCGTAAATTTCTAGGAGTAGCCTATATGACCCCCTATCAATCTCTTTAATTAGATTCATTTGATTTTCCTTATATAAATTCTTAAAACTTTAGGAAAAACCAGCAAAGAACAGAGTATTAAAACTGTTCTGGACCCCAACTTAGAAGGCAGTTCGTGGCCAACCTATTAACAGATTTCAAAAACTAATTTACAATAGTCGTAGACAACCTATAGGACACTGAAACCCAGTTTACGAAAATTAATTTCGTCGACTACGTGCCGAGAAATCGGATTCCGAAGTTTGGCAAAAAACTATTTTTAAATATTAAAAATCAATAAAAACCCTTCGATACGACGTGCGTCCCGCCAAACCGGGCGACGTGGTCGCGAACCGAAAGCATCGAAAGGTGCGTAACGGCTTCACGGTCGTGTGGGCTTTGACGAAATTCAAATTCGTCGCGTGTGCGCGACGAATTTGATACGTATCCGTCGAAATTTACCGTATCGACCACTTTGCAAATTCTCTAATTACTTCGTGTACGCTAGTCAGATCGAGACGAAACTTATGCCAACAGGACCGTATCATTTTTTGGTCCTGTACGTCAAGTTTGGTCCGATTCTGAGACAGTTGATCAGATCGCCGTCTCGTGGGCCCTACGGTCCGACTCAACGGGTGATTTTGTGCACGGCCCGCCGGAATCCAACTTTGAACATACGGCTGGATTCGTATCGAAAAACTTGACCTGTTGACATGTAGTTTGACGACTTTAGAGACCGTTGACTCTGGCACGCTTTTCGATGCAAAGCGGATCCAACGACGGACATCATTTTTGTCCAAAATTATCGTTTTGCCCCTGTATCTAGAATTGGACAAGAAAAGGCAATCCTAGCTAGTTTGACTATTCTGAGAACGTTGATAATGTTTATTTCAGCATCTGGAGACTTTTTGTATGTGTTGACTTTAGTGATTCATCTGATGTGGTTGTACTATCGGTTTCTCCAGCTAAGGGACCTCAGGCAAGTACACTTTCTTATTGCTTTCGATTCATAGTAGTCTTTTCATTTCATGTCTATACATATATCTTGCTGCTTATTGACACGCTCGTCACACGGAGTAGTCGGAAGGAGAAATATCTTAGTAGACATGTGGACTACCCAGAAATATTCTCCGTGTCTTTCGTAGAGAATAGCAGCTGCACACGACACGTACAGGGTGCCGGATTTACCCCCTAGCCGTTAACATGTCGAAACAGATATTTTACACCACCTAGGTAGATGTCTTTTATTTATTTTTTTTTCTTCTCCACCGTGCCATGTCATCAGTACTTTCCAGTTTTCATATCTCATATGTTATTTTCATGTCTTGTTAATTCTATTGTGTTTTTGCATTGCCGTTGGTTTTTGTACTTGTTCTATTCCTGACTGGAAACCATCATTTTTCAGGTTAGCTATGGCTTCACTTAGCTTGGGTGATAGGGGTGTACTTGCAGACAGAAACCTAGAAATAGAAAGCAGTTGTATCAATTTCATTAATTATAAAATCTTGTATTTCCTTTAATAATAAATATTGTAAATATTGTAACAAATTTAGAAATGTGAATGAGCAGCAAATATTTTTTGAGCATTTATTTCTTGCGGGCTTGACAGCGTTCTACCGTCGACTCTGCGGCGTAGGCTGGCTTGGACACGTCTCGTATCCGAAAAAGCGGGAACGGGTCGTGACAAGTTTTTGTGGTGGCCTATGAAGGTCAGTTTCACAAAATATGCGAACTCGTGATGGTATGTTAGTCGTACTATTGCGAGCCTGCGACCAGGAAATGCTCATTCACAAACTAGGATTAAAATGATTTAAGATAATGACTAGGACTAGGAGTCCCTTGTTCAAATTGACCGTTGGGTAGTTAAGGTTATCAGATAGGCCATACAATTTAGATAGCTTGCTAGATCCCTATAGGTACACTATTACTTTTGATATGACAATGTGATCCAATGTGGATATAACATTCGCTTGGTATGTTAGACTTGCCTAGAATTAAGGCGTTAATTTTGATAAACTGTTCAATTTTCTTATTTAGATATAAATCTTATATCATAAGTTAGAATTGCCTATTTTAAATTCTATTTTGCTATAGGGAACTGGTTTATAATTTCTGATTCTGTTATACATATACGAATCTCGAGGTAGATTGATTTGAGTTTTTCCCTCAACCATTTGAAATATATATGAGGTAAATGTTAGTATGTTCTTGTTTTCCTTGTCGTCTGTTATTTCCCCCGGTCAACCTTTTACTTTAAGGATTGAGACTTACAGGCAGGAGTTTACGCTTTCTACCATAGTCAACTAAGTTGAATCCCTAGCAGCTCTTTGACGTTCTTAGGAATATAGTTGGAGCATTTTACCGACTGCGATGACTAGACAGCAGCGTACTGTCACCAATTACCTGAGAGCGGAGAGTGTGGGTTCACTGCAGCCAGCAGCGCACTAGCGAGGTACAACCCACAGAATTAAAATCGTTCCGAAGAATCATAGTCTATGGAACATTGCTAAAACTATGTTCTCGTTGACCTCTTTAGATCTTAGACACCCTTGTGTCAATATAGGAAGGGTACCTGATAGCATATCACAGCTGAATCACGGAACCATGGGTTTACCACCGTCCGAGTATACGGGCGAGACATAATTCTCGGTGAAATGACTCCAGATGTGATTACGAGTTTAGGATACTATAGAGAATAGAAATGCCCTGTATATCCCATAAGACCCAAAACCAATACTAGTAAAAGTTCTGTAAGCTGGATAGCGTATCCCCGACCTAGCCTTCCGTGGTCTTTGTGATCTATTGACGAGGTAGTTGACTGATATTAATAGGTTTACCTAGAATAAAGAATTTAGAGTTCCATAACCCATTAGTCGACCAAGGCCTTAAGGATAAGAGATAGTAGGATGACTGTATAGGCAAGAACACCAGGTAAGGTTTTGATTCTCTCAAAACTCGAACTACTTGTGCCTCCTTTCCAAAAAATCTCGACTACTTATATTTTGACTATATTGACCAATGCTGCTATTACAGCCTAGTTTTGCAAGCTTACTCTTTTATGGAGCTTGATTCGAGACAAATGTTTATTGGGGACGCCCACTAACATATTGTTTAATCAGAATTATTGTATTACGGTCTGATCAACCATGATGCATTTGGTTCGCTCTTCATCTAATTGCCCTACGTGGATTGAGATGTCGATGTCTTTAGGATCTCATCCGCGACTGCTTTGACAATTCCTCTTAAATTATGCATTCGCTTTTGAATCACGTAATTTTATTCAGTGATATCTCTCTTGAACTTTTTATTGTTTTTGTCTTTCACTGATTGGAAAGACGAAAGCTCATAATTGATAGGTAGATACAGAGTATTCCCCATGGCTATGATAGTTGTATACGCAATTGTAGCTACCATCGGGCAGTCCTGTGACTGGAACCTTGCCTTGAGTTACTCGTCCTCCCTTCGACACTAAACCTTCTAATCTTGATCTTCTAGTCATTGGAGTTCGAGAATGATTAGGATCTTTTCCTTGATCAAATGCTAACCTTGGGGACTACCTATGCTCAGGAGACCAATTATTGTGAGCCTCTAATTAATTGTTTGCTTTAACTGGAACCCTTGTGACAATAGTCTGGAAGGCTCGACACAAATAGAAATTCATGACTTAGTTGTTAGAAATCTTTTCATATGATGTGCCTTAGAGAATGGTTATCCCGTCGATAACTCTTGTATACTATAGATATGTATGTTCCTCTATTTCATTGACCTTGTGTCATTGTACACACTCGTTTCCCATTTATTAAGGAACGATCCTTGACTTGACTTATATCTACCGTATCCCATTACGCTGTGCCTTGTTCTTTATTGACCAGAGTCGAGGTACAATATCTGGACTTTGGAATCCTTCTAACCTTATTATTCCAAAAACCATATCTTAGCTTCTAAGGTGGGTATACTGTAAGCCTTCTAAATTTAGGATATACCAGGATTACCGAGTGATTAGAATAATTTCCATAAGGATGATTATTAGTGCCCTTGGACTCCCACTTTTCATTTAGATCATTTTGTGTTTTCGGCCGTGTCATTAATATTCAGAGCACGAGGCCAGTTGTTACCTTCCAACAAATTTTATATGCAAGATCTAGACGAGTCCACCTTCATCTAGGTATGTCATGTCCCACTCAAACCCATCCCCTTGTACTCTATTCTTGTGGTACGACTTTCAGGACAAAAGGACTAGCTATAACCCTTACCACAACACCGGTAAACTTTCCGACTCCTACTAGAGCCTCAACCTTGACTCAATTCATTCGACCCAACATATAGTTGTGATCTACTCGAAGCCCACTACGCACATGCTACTAGTGTGCCACCCAATTAAGGCCCCATGTGCTACCTAAACACAAAAGTCACTGAAGATGCATTTTGGGCTTGAGGGACCTAGCTAACCAACTTGACTGGCAACTAGCTCAACCCCTTGGGTAGAAACCTATTCTTGGTTACCCTAACTAGTAGAAATAGTTTTATCATTGGGATATTGTCCAGTCCATATAGATTGAGATCCAAGGTTCATCCAACCAACGAGTGATGTCAAAGTAGAGAACCTATTATGACCCAGTAAAACCCATCCACACATACCACCATACTCAGACTATAAGACCAAACTAGTTGAAATAGGTCCCTGTACCTATTATGTAGTCTCCACCTCTTAGAATGTGAAGTCATTCGTAACCCTTATTCCATATACCTGGAAGTCGAGATACGATCTTGTATTGCATTTATATCCCTTGCTCGTGTGTTTAAATAGCCACAAAAAAAAATCACAATCTTGATTTCTCAAATTCCGCGCTATTATGGAACCCTGTTTGGATTAATTTTGAGAACGGAATTTTTGTATTACATGGATTCCAAGCCCCCTAAGAAATGAAGGGTTCTTCGATTTAGCAAGTGACTAGACTAGAGTAGCCCAATCTAGCAAATAAGTCAATGCTTCATAAACACTATTTCTATCTATATCCTTGGATACTTTCTATCGCTCTTAAAATTTCATATTTATTCTTGATTATTTTTTCCCTATTTTCATGACCTTCCTATTTCGTAGAGCCGAATGGTCATACTTATTAGAATTTACCAATAATTCTTAGCTACTTGTGTAAATGTGTTGCTTGTTGAAGTTTGGATTGCTTGAATGGTATGAGAGGATAATAGAGGCCGTATGCAGTAAATAACTATTGGTAGCAAGTTTAGCAGATTATAAGCTTTTAGTTTGAGGAGTAGTGTGACCAAAGGTGGGTAGAAGTCCTGTAGGTCATACAGTTACAAAATGGCTAGGAGGAGGTATAAATAATTCGGAGAAATAAAATTTGAGAAGATTATGGTAATAGTGGATTTATTCTTTTATTTTTTTTATTTTGAATTTTAGGCATGTTTATGAGTTAGAATTTCGAGGACAAAATTATTTTTAAGGTGGGTAGATTTGTAGCTCCCCTTCCCGAAAATTTTGAAATATTTTATTTATTATTTTAATCAATTTAAATGGTATATACCCCAATATTGGTTTATTTAATTTTGTTATTATTATTTTGTTATTGAGGTTATTATTATATATTATTATTATTATTATTATTATTATTATTATTGGTGGTAATTGTCAAACAAATGTATATATATATATATATATATATATATATATATATATATATATATATATATATATATATATATTTATATATATATATATATATATATATATATATATATATATATATATATATATATATATATATATATATATATATATATTTATATAGGCCCTACTCTAGAAAGAGATATATTGAGGTTTACTTAGAATTTATTAATGTATAAAAATAGATGTGTGCGTGTATGTATATTTGTGATGCTAAATATAGAATATATATATATATATATATATATATATATATATATATATATATATATATATATATATATATATACATGTGTGTGTATGTGTGTTTGTATATATAAATGTGTAATATAATATATGTGTATGTTTATGTAAATATAAATATACATATATAGTGGGTATATATAATATATTTATGTGTGTATAAATATATGTATAAATGTACCTGTATATTTATATATATATATATATATATATATATATATATATATATATATATATAAGAAAAAAAAATATATATATATATATATATAAGAAATGTAATAATAGATAAAAGAAATAGAAGAAATAATAAAACAAAAACAAAAACCAGCCAGGCCCAGCCTCTTCCCCAAGCTCCCAACCCGGCCTGTCCATAGGCCCACCCGGATCCATGAAGCCAACAGTAGCATCCCCCCTAACCCGAGTTCCCAGCCAGCCCGAGAGTCCAACTCAGATTATACAGTTATATATATAGGTAGAGCGAGAGAGTTTGGGAGCAAACTACAAACCCTAACAACATGGCACGCCACCCCCTGCCCTGGGCGACCCACCTGCGTCACACGACGCCGGCGTCGCCACCACACGCGGCTAGGAACGGCCGCCGCCATCTGTGCACGCGTGCGTAGGCGCAGGAGAACAGCAACGAGGGCAGTCGTGGCAACCCAATCTCGCGGGTAATTCCTCCCTCATCGCTCAATGTTTATCCGAGCCGTAAATTTCTACGAGTAGCCTATATGACCCCCTATCAATCCCTTTAATTAGATTCGTTTGATTTGCCTTAAATAAATTATATAAATTCCTGAAACTTCAAAAAAACCCTGCGGAGAACAGAGTATTAAAACTGTTCTGGACCCCAACTTATAAGGCAGTTCGTGGCCAACCTATTAACAGATTTCGAAAACTAATTTACAACAGTCCTAGACAACCAATAGGATACTGAAACCCAGTTTACGGAAATCGATTTCATCGACTACGTGCCGAGAAATCGAATTTCGAAGTTTGGCGAAAAGCTGTTTTTAAATATTAAAAATCAATAAAAACCCTTCGATACGACGTACGTCCCGCCAAACCGGGCGACGTGGTCGCGAACCAAAAGCATCGAAAGGTGCGTAACGGCTTCATGGTCGTGTGGGCTTTGACGGAATTCAAATTGGTCGCGTGTGTGCGACGAATTTGATACGTATCCGTCAAAATTCACCGTATCGACCACTTTGCAAATTCTCCAATTACTTCGTGCATGCTAGTCAGATCGAGACGAAACTTACGCCAAAAAGACCATATCATTTTTCTGGTCCTGTATGTCAAGTTTGGTCAGATTCTGAGACAGTTGATCAGATCTCCGTTTCGCGGGCCCCACGGTCCGACTCAACGGGTGATTTTGTGCACGGCCCACCAAAATCTAACTTTGGACATACGGTTGGGTTCGTATCGGAAAACTGGACCTGTTGACATGTAGTTTGACGACTTTAGAGGCCGTTGACTCTGGCACGCTTTTCGGTGCAAAGCGGATCCAACGACGGACATCGTTTTTGTCCAAAATTATCGTTTTGCCCCTGTGTCCAGAATTGGACAAGGACAGATAATCCTAGCTAATTTGACTATTCTGAGATATTTCAGCATCTGGAGACTTTTTGCATGTGTTGACTTTAGTGATTCATTTGATGTGGTTGTACTATCGGTTTCTCCAGCTAAGGACCTCAGGCAAGTGTACTTTCTGATTGCTTTCGATTCATAGTAGTCTTTTCATTTCATGTCTATACATATATCTTGTGGCTTGTTGACACGCTCGTCACACGGAGTAGTCGAAAGGGGAAATATCTTAGTAGACATGTGGACTACCCAAAAATATCCCCCGTGTCTTTCGTAGAGAATAGCAGCTGCACACGACACGTGCAGGGTGCCGGATTTACCCCTAGCCGTTCACATGTCGAAACAGATATTTCACACCAGCTAGGTAGACATCTTTTATTTATTTTTCCTTTTCTTCTCCACCGTGCCATGTCATCAGTACTTTCTAGTTTTCATATCTCATATGTTATTTTCATGTCTTGTTAATTCTATTGTGTTTTCGTATTGCCATTGGTTTTTGTACTTATTCCATTCCTGATTGGAAACCATCATTTTTCAGGTTAGCTATGGCTTCACTTAGCTTGGGAGATACGGGTGTACTTGCAGACAGAAACCTAGAAATAGAAAGCAGTTGTATCAATTTCATTAATTATAAAATCTTGTATTTTCTTTAATGATAAATATTGTAAATGTTGTAAAAAATTTAGAAATGTGAATGAGCAGCAAATATTTTTTGAGCATTTATTTCTTGCGGGCTTGACAGCGTTCTACCGCCGACTCTGTAGCGTAGGCTAGCTTGGACACGTCTCGTATCAGAAAAAGTGGGTACGGGTCGTGACACTTATGCACCCACCTGGGGGGTTCCTATGCACCCACATGAGGGTGCCTACAGGGCCAAGGCACTTGCATGGCCAAGTGCCAAGGAATGGAGAAGGGGTTTGTACATTATGGGTGAAGACCATGTGCCATACCCAAGTCATGCACCCACACTGGCTACACATATGCGCCCACATGGAGGGGAATAACCTCTATGCGCCCAAACATGAGTGCCCTATGCGCCCAAGCATGGGTTGGATCCTTGTGGCCAAAGGCTAAGGGAAAAGGCAAGTGCTGAGATATGCTTTAAAAGCCATGAGCCAACACAAGGCTATGCGCACCCATGAGAATGCACCGATGCGCCCAAAAGGGGCATATATATGTGCCCAAATGGAGGGAAGATCTGCTTTGGGTGCATGACAAGTCCATGCATCCAGCAGTGCACTGTTCGTCTTCCCGACGAATCCGGGAAGAACGAACCATGGCCGAAAACTTCAAAACTCCGCCATTTCTCCGTCCGGAGTCCAAATTCGGACTTCCTTACGTCAAAATAGGGTAGAACAAAATTATCTACCACATGGAACCATCAAAACATGCAAATCAGGAAGTTAAATAGATCAAAACTTCAAATTTCCGAAAAAGGCAATTTTCTAGATCTACAAAAATCCATGCTTCAAAATGAAAAAATTCTAAGTTCTAAAGTGGAAGAGAATCATGCTAGAAAACCATTGGAACCATCCAAATGGGTTCTTGAGTGAGAGCAAGGTGCACCTTCCTATGGAGGAGGAGGGATTTTAATGGAGGAGAAAAGAAGAAGAAGAAGTTATGAGGAATTATGAGGAGAGTGAAAAGTAGGTGGGGTTTATAAAGGGGGATGGTGGTAGGTAGGGGGGTTAAAATGTTGAACCAAAATAAACCAAGTTAAACCATGATGAACCTAAACAAGATTAAATCAAAATCAGCTAGCAAGACAAGACAAGTAAAAATACTGGACAGGATCCCGTACACGTATACTGGAAATACGTATACAAAAAACGGAGGTGACAACTCTACCCACCTTAAAAGAAGTCCGTCTTCAGAATTTAATCATGAGCTAGGGATGTCGAGCATGCTATACTAATCACAGGCAAGTTATAACTAAGCAATCAATCAAGCAATCATTCATGCAAGCAAGGAAGTTGAAGGCATAAGGCATAAGAAGACATTATACCTTACGAGTCAAACAGGTCGGGATATTGCGATCGGATATCATCCTCACGCTTCCATGTTGACTCACCCAAAGAGTGATGACCCCCAGTAACACGGACTAACTTGATAGTCTTGTTCTTGAGTATCTTCTCTCTTCGGTCCAATATGGGTATGAGTCTCTCCTTATACGAAAGGTTGGTACCAACAACCAATTCTGAATGATCAAGGACATGACTCGGATCCGAGATATACCATCGCAATTGGGATACATGGAAGACATCATGTACCTCACGTAACGACGGTGGAAGAGCGAGACGATAGGACATAACACCTACTCGCTCCAAGATGTCGAACGGTCCTATATACCTAGGACTAAGCTTTCCCCGTACGCCAAAACGAATGATGCCACGGGTAGGCGAGATCCTAAGGAATATATGGTCGCCGACAAAAAACTTAAGGGAACGCCGATGAGAATCGGCCCAATGATGCTGGCGATCTTGTGCAACTCGAAGATGATCTCTGACTTGTTTGACCACCTCAACAGTCCGCATCACCATATCTGGTCCAAGCATTTGCCTCTCACCAATATCATCCCAAGCCAAGAAAGATCTGCACTTTCTGCCGTACAAGGCTTCAAAGGGTGCCATCTGGATACTGGCCTGGAAACTGTTGTTGTAGGAGAAATTCACGAGATGCAAGTGATCTTCTCACGAACCATCGAAGTCGAGTGTACATGACCACAACATATCTTTAAGAGTCTGGATCGTGCGTTCTGACTGACCATCTGTCTGCGGATGGTAGGCTGAACTGAACTTGAGACGAGTCCCCAAACTTTCCTAAAGACTCTGCCAAAAGTGCAAGGTGAATCTCGAATCTTTGTCGAATACAATACTTACTGGTACTCCATGCAATCTGACTATCTCCTGACATACATCTCTGCAAGCTGATCCGTCGACTGACCGATTCTGAAAGGGATAAAATGAGCTACCTTCGTGAGTCTGTCGACTATAACCCAGATAGCATCTCTCCTAACAGGGGATCTAGGTAATCCAGTCACAAAATCTATGGTAATATGCTTCCATTTCAATTCTGGGATCGATGAAGGTTGAAAAAGTCCAGCAGGTCTCTGATGTTCGTCTTTAACTTGCTAACAACCAAACAACGAGAGATAAACCGGGCTATCTCCCTCTTCATTCCATTCCACAAAAATGCTGACGGATATTTCGGTACATCTTCATACCACTTGGGTGAATCGAATACTAGGAACTGTAAGCTTTTGCCATGATCTCCTGTCTGATATCTCTATTGGGTACACAAAGATGCCTCCCATGTCGGAGTGTACCATCTTCATGAATACATAGCTCTGGTCTCCGTCCTGCTACACATTCTGCCCTAAGCCGCTGAAGCTTAGAATCCACTGACTGAGCTAACTTGATCCTTTCCACTATACTGGACTGAACTTGCATACTGGCCATTAATGCCATACTGGAAGGAAGAACAACTTCAATACCCATCTTCTGAAGATCTGCTAACAACTCAGGCTGTGCTGTTAGAAAATAAACTCCGGCTCTCCAGCTCAACGCATTTGCAACAACGTTGGCCTTTCCAGGATGATACTGCAAGTTGATGTCATAATCCATAAGTAGCTCTAGCCATCTCCTCTGACGCATATTAAGGTCCTTCTGGGTGAACACATACTTAAGACTCTTGTGGTCGGTAAAAATCTCCACCCGATCTTTATATAAATAATGCCTCCACAACTTCAACGTAAACACAATCGCTGCTAATTCCAAGTCATGGGTTGGGTAATTCCTTTCATGGTCACGAAGCTGACGTGACGCATAAGCGACTACCTTACCATGCTGCATCAATACGCATCCCAATTCTCTGCCTGAAGCATCACAATAAACTAAAAATCCTCCATCCCATCGGAAAGAGTGAGAATGGGGCCGTTATCAATCTCTGCTTCAACTTTTCGAATGAACTCTGACACTCTACTGTCCAAGCAAACTTCACATCCTTGTGGGTCAAATGCGTCAATGGCATTAAAATCTGAGCAAAGTCTGACCCAAACCGACGGTAATAATCGGCCAATCCAAGGAAACTTCGAACTTCTGCGATAGTGCTAGGTACTGGCCATGTCTCTTTGGCAACTATCTTCTGGGGGTCCACCTCCACTCCACCTCTGGTGATGATGTGACCTAAGTACGAGATACGATCCAACCAAAAGTCGTACTTACTGAACTTCGTATACAACTGGTGCTCCCTGAGAATCTGAAGAACCACACGGAGATGCTGCTCATGCTCCGCCTCATTCTTGCTATAGACTAAGATGTCGTCTATAAATACTATCACGAACTGGTCCAAATAGGGCATGAAGATACGATTCATGAGGTCCATGAAAATGGCTGGCACATTAGTCGCTCCAAATGGCACAACAAGGAACTCCCAATGTCCATACCTCGATCTGAATGCTGTCTTCAGGATGTCCTGCTCTCTGACTCTGATCTGATGGTACCCCGATCGCAAATCAATCTTCGAGAATACTGTCGCTCCCTTGAGCTGATCAAATAAGTCATCTATCCTTGGTAGAAAATATCTGTTCTTGATTGTTACAGAGTTCAAGGTACGATAATCAACATATAATCTTGACGTACCATCCTTCTTTTTCACAAGAAGCATCGGGGCTCCCCAAGGTGATCCGCTAGCACGAACGAATCCCTTGGTTCTAAGTTCTTCAATCATCTTGTACAAGATCTCCAACTCTGAAGGCGCCTCCTATAGACCCTCTCTGACACTGGTACTGATCCAGGAATCAAATCAATGGTGAACTCGATCTATCTCTCTGGGGGCATGCCTGGAAGCTCTTCGGAAAATACGTCAGAAAACTCTTCTACAACTCTAGAAATCTGAACTGCTGCTACTTCCATCCGCAATGCTGGAGAAGAAGGTTCTACTCCGCCTTGAAGAAATAAAAACTCTGGCTCACCAGGAATACTAAAACTAATCTTGCCGATATGGCAATCTAATCTAGCATACTGGTTCCTCAACCAATCCATCCCTAGGACCACATAATAATCGGCCATCAGGAATTCTATCAACCTAGCGGGAAACTCTATACCGCTAACTGCGATTCGACACGAGAAAAACACTCTATCTACTTCCACAAGACAGCTACCAGTAAATATATTGAGCCTTACTGATAATGACTTGGGATCCAGTCCTATCCGTGTCACAAATCGTGCAGACATAAATGAATACGATGCACCTGAATCAAATAATACTAATACAGGAAAAGAGTTAACGAGAATGGTACCTGCCACCACCTCACCTGATGCCAACTTCTCCTCTACGGTCAAAGCCATCACCTGACCTTGCCCTCTGGGTGCTGGTCCCCTCCGCTGGAAACCTCTCTGGCGGTTCTGATTCTGAGCTTGGGCCTGGGCATACTGCTGCGGTTTCTGCTACTAGAATGCCTGGGCCTGAGGCGACAATGGCCTTGGAGGTTGGTACTGCTGCTGCTGCACTGGTGCTGGTCCCCTCACCGAAGGACTAGTCTGGACCGATGAGGATGAACCGGCTCTCTGCGGGCAGGACCCTATCATGTGATCCGATTCCCCACAAGCCAAACACAATCCTTGCGCTTGGCGATATTTTGATACTATATGCCCTGCCTTCCCACAATGAGTACCGTCCATTATTGTAGACTGCCTCCGCTTCTGCTGCTGAGGGTACATCAGGGTCGAGTGCTGAACCGACGTAACTGATGCTGCCCTTCTCGGAGCTCCAATGGTCAAGGCCTTAGCTGCCAGGGCTGGGGCTGAAGACTGGTTCATCGGGCCATGGGATCGCTTCCGTCCTCCAGTTCTATCCACTATCCTCTGAGAAGTATACTCATGCCTCTTCGCTGCTCGCAAGACGGTATCAAAAGTCCGATGCTCAAACTGCTCTATTGCTAGAATGATTTTTAGGTGGAGTCCCTGCTGGAACCGCTGTGCTCGATCGAACTCGGTTGCCACCAAGGTGGAAGCAAACCGACTCAGTCTTGAAAACTCAACCGTATATCCATCAACTGTCCTGCTCATCTGCCTGAGATTGGTGAATCTCGTCTGTAGGTCGTGCCGAGCTACAGCGTCAAAGTACTTGATCTGAAACTTGTCACTGAATACCGCCCATGGAACAGGCGTCGCCAGCCCAACTGCTAGCATCGCCCACCAGGTGCGGGCTAGGTCTAATAACTGTAGGTGCACCACAGCTACTTTCTCTCATTCTGGAGTCTTGGCTGCATCTAAGATAATCTCGATGTCCTGGAGCCACGCATCAGCTGCAATAGCGTCCTCACTACCGTCGAAGAAGGGAGGGTTCAAAGGCTTGAAACTGCTAGCCGCACTGTTCCCTTGATAACCAACACGGCCCATGGCATCTTGTACTACCTGGTGCAGGGCATCGCCTCAACGATCTTGAGATGCAAGCAAGGTCCTGATGAGACCCACTAAGGTGCCATCGTCAGGCTCTGCAGGCTGGATGGGCTAAACTGGTGGCTCTTGCCCCCAGTAGGCATGACTTTGGAGGCTACTCCTGAATGCTGGGCTTAATCTCCAGGTTGCTGCTGGTCCACGGGAGGTGCTCCGCCTTACCGATCGGTAGGACCAGGAACAATGCCACTGAAGAAACGACATAGGAAACAATAAGGAAGGACCATGATAGATCAAGGATATAAGCATGTGATCAGATTAAGATTTCAGGAAGATTAGAAGGCACGAAAAGAGATCAAAGGCGAGTGCTGATTGAGACATCTATCCGAAAAAACCCTCACACATCTTGATTTTCAAGACCTGTATGGGCCACCACTCAAACCGTGTCGCACCCCAGATCCAGAATACTGGAGAGTGGAGGACAGACATAGCCAGCTACGTATGTTGAAGTGAATCTCACCTCGCAATACGGTCACGGCTATCTAGATGCATGAGGGTTTACTACAAGCCATCAGTCTCTTAAGGTCAAGAACAAGCCTAGTGTCTCAATCTCAAGCAAGCAAGTAATTATAACAAGATGGTAGATCATCAGACATACAAAGTAAGGCGTCGCATACATTACATATCTAGATGATCATGAAGCTAGTCATACAAAATGTGAAGACTAGCAAGAGTTTAAGTCATACATGATCAACCCTAGGATTTGTCAATCATGTTACAGCCCGTAGGCAGACAGTAAGTAAAAGTTGCAAACGAGCTAACACTTGCTCGGCGGCTAAATGCCTCAAAAAAATATTTTTACAATAGAGTGGAAGAACAAAGTAAAATCCACTCGCTGCCAGAATTCCGTCTAGTGGTCACCATCTGGCAGGAAAGCTGGAAGATCCTCGGAAGCTGCTCCAAAATCTGGCCATACAAAACCAGCTGGGTCAGACCCCAGAAAGAGTAAGTACCACAAAGGAGGCTTCACTTAAGAACTAAAACCAATATATCAGCACATAAAATCATAGAAGAAATTACATAAGACATAAGTAAAGAGAACAGGGTGATAAACGATAAGATAGCTAAATGACTATTCTGGTAACCAAGTTACAAACCGTAAACCAAACAAGGACCGGGGTTGTAACCCTTCACCTGAACAGAACTTAGTCTCTAACCAATTATCGATAGAGTAAAGCATAAACAATCATGTCCAGAGATAGCCATGTACTGGGTCTAGACAAGACTAGACAGGATGGGACTCCATTCAATCATTCACAGCCAAGCAAGAGTACGGCTTGATAGTTAACTAGCTAGGGTTATCACAAGCCTAGTTACTAGCAAGATACAATGAGGATTCCTACGGCCACAAGCCCTGCAGATTATCCAGGTTATCCAGGCACAAAGTTCATATTAAGAGTTGGTAGTGGATACATCGTCAAGGAGACAAATGTATCCCTTGTTCATATAATAGTGGGTACATCGCCCAGGAGATAAATGTGCCCTATTAGGTGACTTGGGGGTCCAACACATGACAGTGTGTATATTACTTATTTCAAGGAGTGCCCCACATGACAGTGGGCTGGAAATGTGCCCTACTCGTCGGCAGGCTACAAGTCCATCAAAGAAGACGCCTAGATAACGGGATTACCTGTAGCCGGAATACCTCTCTATATGCTCTACTTGATCAATCTAGTCATTAACCTAGTCAGATTCAGTATGAATCCCTGATCGTGGTAACCAGGGATACATGTCCTAGACATGATGCGAGACAAAACTGGTAGCTTTACAAGCACATTCAATATAATCACCCACGGTGTTCAAGAAAAGAATTTACTAGCATGTCAAGTTAGCTGTCGCAACAGCGTTCATGGATTACATGTCAAGGTTACTTGACATGGGTACTCCACAACGGGTCACCATCATGTCATGTTACTTGTCATGTTCTTGTCTGGAGTACGCCACAACGGGCCACTATTATGTCATATTACTTGTACTTGTTACTTGTTAAGGATGCGCCATGACGGGCCGCCATCATGGTTCATTACATGCCATTGATCATTTCGTGTTCACACATCATGGTTATGATCATAGCAGATCATCATATAAGCAAAAGAGACATATCCTGAGTGCGCCCAATGGGCCACCGATGTAAGGAAGACAACATAGATTAGAGCATATATAGAGGAAAGTACATGTCGTGACAAAAGAGAAAATACCAAATCATTGCTAAGCCGTGCCACGGCTTGCACAAGTCGTGCCACAATTTTTTATTTAACAAAAACATAGAAAGCCGTGCCACGACCAAATAAAATCGTGCAAATTGTGCCAAGTCATGCCACGACTTGCACAAGTCGTGCCGTGTCAAGTCGTGCCGTGCCTAGCCGTGGCACGCATGAGTCGTGTTGTGTCATGAAGATCAATAGCGAGAAAATCGCATAAAATCGTAAGTCGTAAAAGATGCGATAAGCCGAAACATGCAAAACCAAGACATGAGGATCATGGGCATCCATGTACCCAAGTGAAGGGGACTTATGCGCCCACCTAGGGGGTTCCTATGTGCCCATATGAGGGTGCCTATAGGGCCAAGGCACTTGCATGGCCAAGTGCCAAGGAATGGAGAAGGGGTTTGTGTATTACGGGTGAAGGCCATATGCCATACCCAAGTCATGCACCCACACTGGCTACACATATGCGCCCACATGGAGGAGAATACCCTCTATGCACCCAAACATGAGTGCCCTATGTGCCCAAGCATGGGTTGGATCCTTATGGCCAAAGGCTAAGGGAAAAGGCAAGTGCTGAGACATGCTTTAAAAGCCATACGCCAACACAAGGCTATGCGCACCCATGGGAATGCACCTATGTGCACAAAAGGGACATATATATGCACCCACATGGGGGGAAGATCTGCTTTGGGCGCATGACAAGTCCATGCGCCCAGCAGTCAACTGTTCGTCTTCCCGACGAATCCGGGAAGAACGAACCATGGCCGAAAACTTCAAAACTCTGCCATTTCTCCGTCCGGAGTCCAAATTCGGACTTTCTTAGGTCAAAATGGGGTAGAACGAAATTTTCTACCACATGGAACCATCAAAACATGCAAATAAGGAAGTTAAATAGATCAAAACTTCAAATTTCTGAAAAAAACAATTTCCTAGTTCTACAAAAATTTATGCTTCAAAATGAAAATTTTCAAGTTCTAAAGTGGAAGAGAATTATGCAAGGAAACCGTTGAAACCATCCAAATGGGTTCTTGAGTAAGAGCAAGGTGCACTTGCCTATGGAGGAGGAGAGATTTTAATGGAGGAGAAAAGTAGAAGAAGTTATGAGAAATTATGAGGAGAGAGAAAAGTAGGTGGGGTTTATAAATGAGGATGGTGGTAGGTAGGGGGGTTAACATGTGGAACCAAAATAAACCAAGCCAACCAAAATAAACCAAGTTAAATCATGATGAACCTAAACAAGATTAAATCAAAATCAGCTAGCAAGACAAGACAAGTAAAAATACTGGATAGGATCCCGTACACGAATAATAGAAATACGTATACGGAAAATGGAGGTGACACAATTCTCTAGTCAATTTGCCGGTACGGTACGGTCTAAAAGATTTCAGAAAAATTGTAAAGAGGCTTGATTGAAGAAAGACTCTTCAAAACTGAAGTTGGTCGAGTTCTTCGTATCAAAGCTCGCGTCTGTAGAAGTAGCAAGGACTTCGTACGAAAACTTGCAAGATTTTCCATTAGTGAATTAAACTGGAAGCTAGAGTTCTTCCGACTGGACTAGTCCTCACAAGAGGGAAACCAGTATAAATCTCTGTGTTTGCGTTTACCTTCTGATCTCTTATCTTTACAATTATTACTTTATGATTATTATTATTTTTGTGATTTAACTGCTAACAAGTTTTTAATTAGCAATATTCCGCTGCCTACTCTATTCACCCCCTCTTGAGTATTCTGCTTTACGACTTCGTTCGTACAATTGGTATCAGAGCGGGTTATACAGGTAAAGCAAGGTAAAACTGTAGTTATTTTTAATTATTATATAGATCACAACATTACACATGGCAACTGTAAAATTCACAAGTGAAGGTCAAGCCACAAATAGACCTCCATTGTTTGACGGCATAAACTAAACTTATTGGAAAATACGGATAAGTTTCTTCTTAAAATCTCTTGATTTTGACTTATGGTCTATAGTTATTGATGGCTACAAAAAACCTCCTTGTATTACTGTTGAGGGAGTTTTAGTTGAAAAACCCCATGATAAATATACTGAGGATGAAAAGAAAAATGCCAGTCTTGACGCACGTGCTATTAATGTTTTATTTTGTGTTTTAGACAGAACTAAATTTAACAGGGTGTCAACTTGAACAACATCAAATGAAGTATGAAAATTTCTCGAAGTAACCCACGAAGGAACAACACAAGTCAAGGAGTCAAAGATCAGCAGACTTACTCAAGACTACAAGGCGTTCAAGATGAAGCCAAATGAATATGTCACTCAGATGTTTACGAGATTCCTGAATATTGTAAATCCTTTGTCTTCATTAGGCAAGAAATACAGTAACCATGAGAAGATTCGTAAACTTCTATGAGCTCTCACAAAGAACTGGATTCCAAAGGCTACAACAATCATTGAAGGAAATAACCTCTCAACAATGTCTCTGGAAACACTCATGGGTAAGCTACTCACTTACGAGTTGGAACTTCAAGACATTGAAGATGCTACACCAAAGGAGAAGACAAAGAAGTCGATCACGTTGAAGGTTCAACATAGAAGAACCGTCGAAGATTACTCTGACGACAGTGACTCTGACTCTGAAGATCAAGCTCTTCTGGTAAGAAAATTCAAGAAGCTCATGAGATTCAACAGAAGAACAAAAGACAGCAACAACAACAACAACGAGGAAGATCCTATTTGCTACGGATGTAAGAAGAAAGGGCATATAAAGAAAGATTGTCCAACAGCATCATCATTAACAAAAAAAAGAAGCAAATATGATAAAGACTACCAGAAGAGATCTACATAAGGAGGTACGCCAGTACAAGCATATGGCATGAGAGCGAAGCCAGTGATTCAGAAGACGAATAATCGGATGACACTGTAAATGTATGCTTGATAGCTTGCGATCAGGTAATCACTAATCCTCTGTTTGATCCTTATGATGATTTCACCTTTGAGCAATTAGGAGAGGCTTTCAGTGACCTATTAAATGACTACAGGAAACTGTGTAGTAAATATGAAACCTCTAAGAAGGTACTCAAATAGTACAAATGTGAGATAGGAAGAATTACCGACCAACTAGCTGATGTTAGAAATAATGATACTTCTATTGAGTCTGGTGAGCTTTCTTCTATTAAGCTGTTGTTACACGAGACAACCAAGTTATCCGAAGAAAAAGACCAAACTATCATCCAGCTAAAGTAAGACCTATATAAGGAGAGAAAGAATCTCCAGTGTGCACAAGTCAGAATGGAAACACTTACATCTGACTATACTAGATTATATGACACCTCCAAAAAGTTGAAAATTAGTTTAGGAAAATGGCCTGAAGTTGCTGCTTCCTATTCTAACACGTATCAATTATCGAATCATCAGAATACACCCAAACCAAACACTGTCAGACCAAACCATACCAAACCTATGCCCAAGAAGACTAATTGGCTGCATTTTTCTATACTAAAAAACCAAAACCTATCAATCATGCACCCCACACAACTTTCAACACTCAACATGCAAAATATCATTATTGTGGCCTCATTGGTTATTTATCATCTGCATGTAGAATCAGAAAGTTAGTAGATCTAAATGTTTAGGCATGGATACCAAATACTAACATGTCAGGTCCCTACAAGAAATGGGTACCAAGAGTTCCATCTGCAAACTATTTTATAGGTGGAACGCCCTTCACATGCTAGAAGCAAATGGATCCTCAACAGCGGTTGCTCATGGCACATGACCGATGATGCATCATTATTCGTAATACTGTCGAAGAAGAATAAAGAAGGATACGTCTCTGTTGGCCCATTGGTCATGGTCAAACATTATTTTAATAATTGATCAAACTCTGTCTCGATATATGAATCAATTCAGATGTTTACTAAGGCATTTTGGACACCGATCAAGATTGGATATCTATTCAGTTCAAGACTCAGTTCAAGGCTGAATATCTGTTTGCCACTCAAGATTGTATTTCCTTACACAATAAATTTTTTATTTTTATTGAGTCTAGGAATACATTGTACACCAAGTCGTACTAGCAAATAGGCTATCCAAAATTGTTTTTTAAAACTGACCTATCTTTTTAAAAATAACCTATATTTTTGAAAAATATCTCTTTTACAAAAAGCTTCTGAAGGATTTTCAAAAAGGTAAAAACTATTTTCATAAAATAACCCTGACCAAACCCTGACAGAACTCGGCCAGAGTTCGGCCAAGGTAAAAGTTGTATGAACGTTTGATTTTGAACTTGGTCTCCCTTCAGTTGCGGTTGGTTACAAAGAGTTCTGTCCGAATTCTGTCCGAATTCTATAAGAATTTTGTCTTTGAAAAAACTATAAATAGAGAGGAATTCTGATCATTTTAACACACCAATTCACTTTCATCTTCTCTCTTCTAAAGCTTACGTTTCTTGCAAAAAGTTCTCAAAAGCTTCTATTTTCAAATAAGTCAGTTATAATTCTCTAGTCAATTTGCTGGTACGGTGCGGTTTAGAAGATTTCAGAGAAATTGTAATCAGAGGCTTGATTGAAGAAAGACTCTTCAAAACTGAAGTTGGTCGAGTTCTTCGTATCAAAGCTCGTGTCTGTAGAAGTTGCAAGGACTTCGTATGAAAACTTACGAGATTTTCTAATAGTGGATTCAACTGGAAGCTAGAGTTCTTCCGACTGACTAGTCCTCACAAGAGGAAAACCAATATAAATCTCTGTATTTGCGTTTGCCTTTGGATCACTCTTTTCATTACATTTATTTACTTTATAATTATTATTATTTCTGTGATCTAACTGCTAACAAGTTTTATATAGCAATATTCCGCTACCTACTTTATTCACCCCCCTCTAGAGTATTCTATTTTACGATTTCGTTCCTACAATTGGTATCAGAGCGGGTTATACAGGTAAAGCAAGGTAAAATTGTAGCTATATTCAGTTATTTTTCAATTATTATATAGATCACAGTATTACACATGGCAACTATGAAATTCACAAGTGAAGTCCAAGCCACAAACATACCTCCACTGTTTGACGGCACAAACTATACTTATTGGAAAACACGTATGAGTTTCTTCATAAAATCTCTTGATTTTAACTTATGGTCTGTAGTTATTGATGGCTACAAAAAGCCTCATCGTATTAATGTTGATGGAGTATTAGTTAAAAAACCCCATGATAAATATACGGAGGATGAAAAAAAAGGCCAGTCTTGACGCACGTGCTATTAACGCTTATTTTATGCTTTAGACAGAACTGAATTTAATAGGGTTTCTACTTGCACAATATCAAATGAAGTGTAGAATCTTCTTGAAGTAACCCACGAAGGAACAACACAAGTCAAGGAGTCAAAGATCAGCAGACTTACTCAGGAGTACGAGGCATTCAAAATGAAACCAAGTGAATCAGTCACTCAGATGTTTACGAGATTCTTGGATATTGTAAATCCTTTATCCTTCACTAGGCAAGGAATACAGTAACCATGAAAAGATTCACAAACTTCTACGAGCTCTCACAAAGAACTGGATTCCAAAGGTTACAACAATCATTGAAGGAAACGACCTCTCAACAATGTCTCTGGAAACACTCATGGGTAAGCTACTCACTCACGAGCTAGAACTTCAAGACTTTGAAGACGCTACACCAAAGGAGAAGTCAGAAAAGTCGATCGCTCTCAAAGCTCAACATAGAAGAACTGTCGAAGATGATTCTAATGACAACGACTCTGTCTCAGAAGATCAAGCTCTTCTGGTAAGAAAATTCAAGAAGTTCATAAGATTCAACAGGAGAATAAAAGATAGCAACAATAACAACAATGAGAAAGATCCTATTTGCTACAGATGTAAGAAGAAAGGACATATAAAGAAAGATTGTCCAACAGCATCATCATCAACAAGAAAAAGCAGCAAATATGACAAAGGCTATCTGAAGAGATCTACATCAAGGAAGTACGCCAATACAAGCATATGGCATGATAGCGAAGCCAACGATTCAGAAGACGAACAATCAAATAATGCTGCAAATGTATGCTTGATGGCTTGCGATCAGGTAATTACTAATCCTCTGTTTGATCCTTATGATGATTTCACCGTTGAGCAACTAAGAGAGGCTTTCAGTGACCTGTTAAATGATTACAGAAAACTGCGTAGTAAATATGAAACCTCTAAGAAGGTACTCAAAGAATACAAATATAAGATAGGAAGACTTACCGACCAATTAGCTGATGTTAGAAATAATGACTCTTCTATTGAGTCTGGTGAGCTTTCATCTATTAAGTTGTTGTTACATGAGACTATTAAGTTATCCGAAGAAAAGACCAAACTATTATCCAGTTAAAGGAAGACCTATCTAAGGAGAGAAAGAGTCTCTAGTGTGCACAAGTCAGAATAGAAACACTTATATCTGACTACACTAGATTATATGACACCTCCAAAAAGTTGAAAATTAGTTTAGGAAAATGGCCTGAAGTTGCTGCTTCCTATTCTAACACGTGTCAATTACCGAATCATCGGAACACGTCCAAACCAAATACTGTCAGACCAAACCATACCAAACCTATGCCCAAGAAGAATAATAAGCATACATTCTTCTATCCTAAAAAACCAAAACCTACCAATCATGCATCTCACACAACTTTCAACACTCAACATACAAAATGTCATTATTGTGGCCTCATTGTCATATATCTTCTGCATGTAGAATCAAAAAGTTAGTAGATTTAAATATTTATGCATGGATACCAAAAACTAACCAGTCAGGACCCTACAAGAAATGGGTACCAAGAGTTTTATCTGTAAATTATTTTGTAGGTGGAACGCCCTTCACATGTTAGGAGCAAATAGATCCTCAACAGCGGTTGCTCACGACACATGACCGGTGAGGCTTCATTATTCGCAACATAGTCAAAGAAGAATAAAGAAGGATACGTCTCCTTCGGTAATAATTTAAGAGGGTACATAATCGGTATTAGTGACATCGGTAAGGCTCCCTATCCTGTGATTAAAGATGTTTGTCTTGTTACCGAGTTAAAAGATAATCTGCTCAGCATAAGCCATTTAGCTGATCATGGTTATGGTATTAACTTCGTCAAAGACAAATGTACTATAGTTGATAGTTCAACTGGTAGTACTATCTTTGAAGGTATCAGGGAAGACAACATATATGTTTTCTATCTATTAGAATATGCTAACAAAGTAGGTAGATGTTTGATGGCCAAAAGCATTGAGAGTCAACTATGGCATATGAGACTCGGTCATGCAAACATGGATACAATTTCAAAACTATCTACAAAGAAGTTGGTACGCGGCTTACCGGACATATCTTTCAAGAAGGATACAGTATGTAGTGAATGTGAAAAGAACAAAGCTATCCGATCCGCCTTTAAATCCAAGGACACTGTAAGTACCACTAGACCTTTACAATTGTTGCATATGGACTTATTTGGACCAAGTAGAATTGCTAGTCTAGGTAGTAAGCTATATGCATTTGTCATTGTAGATGATTTTTCAGATATACATGGGTATATTTTCTTGTACGCAAGAACGATACATTATCAGAATTCGGTACCTTTTGCAAGAAAGTACAGAATGAAAAAGGTTTCATGATTATTCGCATTCGTAATGATCATGGCGGCAAATTTGAGAATGCAGAGTTCAAGCAATTCTGTGACACATACGGTTATCTACATGAATTTTCCTGCCCTAGGTCTCCACAACAAAATAGAGTTATGGAACGTAATAACATGACTCTATCTGAAATAGCTAGAGTAATGTTAAACCAGTTTTGTCTACCTAGATACTTTTGGGCTGAAGCTATCAATACAGTGTGCTATATTCTTAATAGGGTTTTAATTCGACCTATATCGAAGAAGACTCCCTATGAACTATGGTTTGATAGAACACCCCTGTTTCTTATTTTAAGATTTTTGGTTGTAAATACTTTATTCTTAATACTAA